>JARBDR010000114.1:0-104541 GCA_029721355.1 Tegillarca granosa
ACCACCATGCAGTGGGGTATGATCTTAGTTGTATTTCATGAGTATCAATCTTTTATTGTTTCAATATAAACCATGCAATTCATAGTTTAGGTTGTGATGTCAAATATTTAAAATTCAAAACAAATCTCAACTCCATCCCAAAGTGAAAAAAAATTATATTATTTCATACGCTCTGAAATGCTGATTTCAAAGTTAATATACATTGTATATAGTTTTAAAGAATAAAATTTATGAAAACATTGATGATATTTGTTTTAAATACTCCGCCTTACTGCCACTCCCCCACTATAATCTTAATTTTAATACCGTAGAGCACTTTAATGATAAGATATAGAAACTGCCTTAAAGTTTAAATAAGATTGAATAATATGTCTTAGAGAAATTATGCGGATAAAAAGTGATCAGATCCAAAAAATAATGGAAACCGGAAACGAACAAATGTTTTTAAAACTTTATCGAAAGCTCCAAGTCATAAAACCATGTAAAACCTATATTCTTACCAGTTGGATTTATAAAACCCTTTATAAATCTATATATGAGGAGTGTGTGTCTAGTAAGGTGGAAGACTTTATAATTACTAGAATTGTAATTGGGCAAGAACAATAACTAAAGTCTTCTACGACCCCCACTTTTTCACCTATCTTCACACTACAAGATTAATTTGTTGATATTATGTTGTTAATATTTTTCAGCAATTTTGCAGTTTTCTTTGTTTATTAGTCACAACGGAATATTCAAAGAATGGATATGCATGTTTGATAGTGTTTTGTTTCTCTGTCTGATACCTGTGAGCACTAAAAGAGACTTTGTTGATTTGCTAGCTCATTAAGCATGCTTAAAACAAGCATAAAATACCGTGATGTTGTTGTTAATGTTGTTCCAATCAGCAATTTTAGCTATTAGTGACAAGAAGAAGGTTAATTTCTATGAATAAATCTAGGTACCATTTAGTTATATTTGTGATGTTAGAGTGTTAAGTGTGGTCTGTCATGTACTAGCACACACTCAGGGCGACATTTTCGTAAAATGCTAGCTCATCAGTCAGTATGCCACAGACAAGCATACCATTCCGCCAGTTCATTATCCTGGCACTTGGTAAACAAGTCAATACTCCATCCTCCTTATTACGAGCACCTAGAAATAAATCAATATCTTAAAATTTAAAGTCATATGAATGACCCGGTCAGGGTTCGAACCTATGACCTTCCGCTTTTAAGGCAGAAACTTTCCAACTATGCCACCAAGATGATCATTGCTCTTGAGGCAGACCCCTACCACTAAGCCCCAAGACAGTAACAACCATTCATAAAGATGTTCTTATTGACTTGAAAAAATCAATAATACTATACAAATATTTTAAAATGTATCACATAATATCAGTTTAACATTCACATTCCTGTATTGAGTGGTCCAAACTACATGTGTACACTTATGATCACTGTTCCTTCAATACAGCATATTTTAATCCCTTATAAGAAGATCTCAGTGTATGATAGTTTAATAGTTTGCCTTGCAAAAGTCGATGGTTTTCTCAAGGAAATCCAGTTTCCACCATCATCTCAGAACTGACAACTAATATAAGTTAAAAATTGTGGCTGTTTTCCAGTTTTAAATTATCTTTCTAAAAGTTCAATTTTATCACTCCAGCGATTTTACAATTAAATACATAAATGCATTGAGAGGAATATGTAATAAAATGTAATTATAAACTGAAAGCATACTACTCCTCCAGTTCATTATTCTGCCATACGAAGAAACACTTAATACTATATTCTTCTAAAAGAGCACTAGGCGAGGAAATAATATCTCAATTTAAGACATATACATGTATGACTTGGGCGAGGTTTGAACCCATGACCTCACGAGGGGAATATCTACCACTTACGACTAAGTTTGATATGAGCACAAGTGATATGAACGGGAACTGGCAAATAATAAACTCTTTTCCAGTTTTAAATGAACTGTCGAAAGATTTATTTAACAAAGCAAAAATTAAATTCTTTCAAAAACTGCTTATTATTATTTTTGTATCATTAACTTCGATACATTTCCTATGCGAGTTAAGTAAAAACTGGTTTTGATTCTCTAAACTCATGTTTGAGTGGTTTGTTGTAAAATAACTATCCAGTAACAATCACATGATAAATATTAATTAGTCAATTATTCTACTTTGATTGATTGCAAGTTGTCAAGACCTGTGAGGGACGTAACCAAACTTGGACTGAGGTATGACGACTGTATTGTAGCCAAAAGCTAGATATGTAACGGATAATTAACCAGGGATTAAAGAAATTATACCTATGAAAAGCGGGTTATGGTGCTAATGATATGTTTTTTTAGTTTTTAGTTCTTTAATTAGCACTTGCCTTGAGGAATGAAATCAAGTATGTTTTGGGATGATGGTTTCATGACATTAACAAATTGAAGGGGAGGGTCAAGAATCTTTGAACTAAGGAAATACTCCCTTGGTTTTTTAAACACTCTTTTAAATATCTGATCAGATACTATACAGTAAAGAGGCAGGAAACTTACCTATTTAAAAGTTATACATGTATATAGTACCACCAAGCCCCATCCTACGCTCGGTAATGACCTTAGGTCATTAAAAATTATTATCACTCTGTTCAAATTTGGATAAGGAAACAGAAAATATATAGTTTAGGGGTGGGATCTCAATCATTTAAAAATCATATATGTACATAGCACTATGCAGCCCTACCCAACAGTTTGGAATGACCTTATGTGTCTTTTATAAGTAGCAATTCCTATCATTTTATTATAGGGAACTATAACATATATATTTGAGGGTAAGGATCTTGATAGTAAAACGTTATGACAAAGTCCCACTTGCCACATCCCATAGTTGTTACCCCTGGAAAAAATATATGAATTTATGCATCTGTAGAAGATAAACACAAATATATGGTTTTACAACAGTACACAGCTTTGTGTATAAGAAAAGATTGCTGATTTTTCTTTTTAAGATACCGCCATCATGCCCCTCCATCATTAACTCCCGGTGGTTTCAGAAAACCGCTTAGCTCAACGACAATAGTACAGAAACCTATCCTGAAAATAAAATTGATATTAAATGGTGTGACTATGAGAAATCTGGCGAACAAATAGTCACCAGGTGAAAAAGGGGAAACCGTAGAACGGAAGAATAGAAATAAATCTTCCAATTAGTTAGATCCATAACTCAGTAGGCAGTACTTTGTACTGTCAGAAAATGTACCATATAGCAAAATTTCCAGCTGCTTTAAATTGTAAAATTTGATTAAAACTAAGGTTTGTTCCCTCATGCAAAGCATTCCTTAGCTGGATTTGGATTTATATAATTTTGGAACTTTAGATTCATTAATTTCCAACTGTTTGGCTTATGTTTTTTATTATTAAACTGTTCGGTCTTAGTGTCACTGATGAGGAATGAATTTCCAAAATGTGCACATCTGGCACATCAAAATTTAACTAGTATTTGTGTTATATATTAGATGTAAGACTTAAATACTGCTTTATGTTAATGTATTGTAATAAAAACTAATTTTAGGAAGGTAGAGAATAGTTATGAGTGGTTTTGATATTTAAGGAGATAGTCTATTTTGTATTAGTTAGATATTTAATCATTGATGAATATGTTTTATACTCTAAAGGTATGTTTTTTTGAGAATGGAGTGGGTTTATGAGGTCTTAGTCCAAAATAGAAAATCCCAATTATTACATTATCTAAATGTTTTTTTATGTTTTGCGAAGAGTCCGATAGAGTCATTGAAGATTATATATTTATTTCAAAAAGGTCACTGTAGCGAAGTTATTTTAATCGTGTGTAACTCGTGTTTATATTTTTCACCTATTTTCTCTATTATACAGTCAGTTTCTTATGGTTGAGAAAACGGGAGAACCCTGAAAAACTTGCCTGTATAAAAACATAAAGCAGGTTTCTCTAAATGTACTACTTAATTATCATTAGTGATTCTACTACCAAAAAGTGTACCAGTCGACAAACATGACTGACTTTCCATAGTTTCCATGTTGCTGTCATTATAAAATTTGATTTTATAATTTGTCGCAAGGTATACAGGAGGTGCTTACCTATCCAGAGCACCCGGTCTCACTTCCTGGTTGAAAATTCAAATTGTTTTTATTCGATAGTTTGAATTGATACAATCAATAATCAATCGCGGAGTACCAAGCGTCACTTTCGTTGTTGACGTTCAAGGATTTCGCTGAATAAGCGGTTGACGAAACCACAAAAGCCGGAGAAAAACCATCGACATATTTAGAACGTGTCACTTTGTAGTATATTGCTCCAAATGTCGAAGTGTCGGCTAGAATACAAATTTTTCCTTGATAAAATCGTCGCCATGAATCTATTTTTAAAAGAGTGTTATTAATTTATTATAGTTGTCTAGATTGCGTTAGTGCATGAGTAACAGTATATTTTAAGCTATATTTTTATGGCAACGTCATTTTTCAACCTTGAACTCGAACATCCCTAAAAGGAAACCTCATCAGCAAAGTTTCGTTTAATTTAAGTCATCAAGTTCTATTTTATTGACTTTGAATAAAAAAACAAAATTAAAAAAGCATTCTAGCATTTATTTTTATTTCATTTACATCAGGTTATAACTATCAAAGCTATTCGAGTTAGAAAGTATGTTTCTTATGACAAAGTAAAATATTTTTAAACCAGAAAGCAAAATAGTTTTTCATTATTTGAACTGCTGTGTGAAACGGGAGTGTTTTCACAAATCAATCCAGACAGAAAAGGAGAGGTTAAAAGTTTTATTCCCATATCAATTAACATTATCAATGCAAAAAACATTAATTATATTGTGATTAATATCAAATATCAAATAAAAAAACTATTGTATTCCAAACAAGATGACCAATGAGCCTGTATCGCTCAACTGGTAGACAAGTTAAATCTCATTTTATACCAAATGTGGCCATCTTGGATGCCACTTTTTTTTATAAATTGTAATTACTCCACCTAGAAACCTTTCACACCTTATAGTTCTATTTGGTCCAGTTGTTTCAGAATAGAATATTTTCAAAAATCAACAATTGATAGCAGCTT
This sequence comes from Tegillarca granosa, assembly GCA_029721355.1. NCBI lineage: Eukaryota > Metazoa > Mollusca > Bivalvia > Arcoida > Arcidae > Tegillarca > Tegillarca granosa. The sequence goes on from JARBDR010000114.1 coordinate 5,078, forward strand.
GTTTGCATATTCCGCTAATTAAAGTCTAATTGTAAATGTGAAGAAAAACCCGGCTACATATTTTAAATGGCTACCTATCAACTTTCTTTATATCAAATTTGAATAATCGGTTGTTAAGTAAATCTGTAATGGCCATTTATAACATTTTGCTGTTTAGAGCAACGGCAACTATCTTTGATGTCGCAAGAAGTTAATTTGTGAAAACTTCAAACTAGTGACCTTCCACAACAAATATTGTTTTGTTTGGCTCAGTAGTTTTAGCAAAGGGGATTCTAAAAGGATGAACTATAAATATCAGCTTATTTGCATATCCCGGAATGAAGAACTATGTGACAGAAAATCCCTTTTAATATGTTAAATGGCTATATCTCTACTCTCTAAAAACCAAATTTGAACTAAATTGGTCGATAATTAGATTTTTTAATGGCCATTTAGTCCTTTTTGCTCTTTAGAGCAACGGTTGCTATCTTAGATGTTACAAGAAACTTGAAACTACTCCACCTCGTGACTTTCAACAAAAATATGGTTCAGTATTGCTCAGTAGTATTAGACAAGATTTTCAAAGATATAGATGCTTTTTTCAATATTCCAATAATTACGAGCCAATTAAAAATGTGATGTAAAATCCCATTCTATATGTTAAATGGCTATAAATCGGATGATAATTGAACCTGTAATAGCCATTAAGCTGATTTCGCTATTAAGATCTATGCTAGGTCATCTTTGATGTCGCAAAAAGTGATTTATTTTAACTAAAAACTACTTTACCTAGTGACCTTCCACACCAAATATGGTTCCGTTTGGTTCTGTAGATTTAGCAAAGAGGATTTTAAAAAAAAGCTATTGAAAGCATTTTTTTGATATTTCACTAAGTACGAATTAATTGTATTTCTGATGCAAAATCCCGTTATATATGTTTAATGGCTATATTTCTAATCTCTATTTATCAAGTTTGAACTAAATCGGTTATTGATTAAACTTGTTATGGAAATTAAGCACATTTTGCTATTTAGAGCAACGGCGGCCATCTTGGATGTCACAAGATTTTGATTTGTACAAACTTGAAATTATTCCACCTGGGGACTTTCCCCCAAAACAATATGGTTCTCTTTGGCTTTGTATTTTCAGACGACAATTTTTTCAAACAATTAGTTATTACTTGCAGCTTATTTGCATATTCCACTTAATTTCTAGCTAATGATATATGTGTAACGGAAAAACCCGTTAAAGATATTTAATTACTATACATCTGCTTTCTACATATCAATTTTGAACTAAATCGGTTAAGAAAATAAGCATACATTTGCCAATTATTACTTTTTGCTATTTAAAGTACATGCGGCTATCTTGGATGCCACAGGAAGTTGATTTGTGTAAACTTTGATATGCACCACCTAGCGACCTTCCACACTACATTTGGTTCAAATAGGTCCAGTATTTTCAGAGGAGAAGATTGAATTTTATGCTTACATGCTACCACACTTCATTATACCATAATATCAGCTGTCCGTATTCAGGTGAACTTTTAATGAGAAGTAAAAGCAAACAGAGATAAATCAAAATGAAATACAAATGCAGCTATTGCAAAAAAATTAATTAATAAAAAAGATTAACAACAATTTAGAAATATTCTTGAATATTGTTTTAACACTCATAGTAAACCCTTTCATAATTGCAACAATTACAACACCAGATTATTCACTGGTTAAATAGATTTTGAAAAATAATCAAGCTACAAAAAAGTATACAGTAAGGTTAAAAGTAAATAATATCTGCAATAAATTGTAATTATAAAACCAAAAAGTTCTGTTTTATGTTTAATCTGTGGCAGTGAGTAACGAATAGTTGCATTTTACAAAACAGGAATTTTCGATTTTATTCGGGAAACAGCGACGGCAAGTCTTTAAGTGTTTAAGTTTTCATACAACAATATGTAAAACTAAAATTTATCTGGTTTGTTATAAGAAACAAAGTGCATATTGAAGTTTTTTTCAAACAATCATTTTTTATTACATTTAGTAAGTCTTAAAATCTACAACTTCAATTAGAAAATAAAAGTTCTAACAATTTTCTTATATAATAAATATATAATACAAATACCAATTAAATTTTGATGTGCCAGATGTGCACATGAACAAACCGTAGTTTTAAATAAATTTCAAATTTTAGACGACTGAAAATTTTGCTAAATGGTACATTTTCTGACAGCACAAAGTTCTACCTACTGTGTTATGGATACCCTCGGGGAGTTTTACTCCACCAGCAGCGGTACCCGCTCAGGGGTAGTAAATATATAATACAAATACCTGTTAAATTTTGATGTGCCAGATGTGCACATTACGGAAATTAATTCCTCATCAGTGACACTAAGACCAAAAAGTTTGATACATAAAAATATGTAAGCCAAACAGTGGAAAATAATAAATCTAAAGTTACAAAATTATATAAATCCAAATCCAGCTAAGGAATGCTTTGCATGAGGGAACAAACCTTAGTTTTAAATAAATTTTAAATTTTAGACCACTGAAAATTTTGCTAAATGGTACATTTTCTGACAGCACAAAGTACTGCCTACTGAGTAATGGATACCCTCGGGGAGTTTTACTCCACCAGCAGCGGTACCCGCTCAGGGGTAGTAAATATATAATACAAATGCCTGTGAAATTTTGATGTGCCAGATGTGCACATTGAGGAAATTAATTCCTCATCAGTGACACTAAGACCAAAAAGTTTGTAACATAAAAAATATGTAAGTTATTGTTTGATTACAATTTGTTTATTGTACTAGAGCCTTCAAACATTAATCAAAATAAGACTTTGGACTAACGGTGGTGTTTTTAGTACTAAGTCATAAAAAAAAGAAGGAGGAGGAGGTTAAAACGTTATAACACATGTTAATTAAAATCATCAAGTTGAACACAGATTTAATAGTCGTTTGTAACTTGATATCAAACTACTGTTATTAAAAAAATAAATGAATGTCGACATATCAAGTACATAAAATCGAATTGCAACACGTGAAAAGGCTTTAATATTTTTAACACATTTTCCAATAATTTTCTTGATCACTCACAGTATAGTCTTGTATATACAATAATTACAATACCTGATTATTTAATTTTGTAGAAAGTTTGAATACAGAATCAATAGTCGTTTGTAATTTAACATCAAACAAAAACACGTCTACAGCTCAATTGAAACACTGATAGGTTGCAATCTATAGCATTGATTACCGACATGTGACCAACTTTTAAAAAAGTAAAAAATATGGTTTGGATACATGAAACTTTTTTGTATAGATATATGTGAAGAACGAAGACAAGATCAAACCTAAAGACGACATCGATTGGGTGCGATACTTTACTTGATCTGCTTTAAATGTTTGTAAGGCCAGTAAAACAGTAAATAACAAATACAAAATTACATAATTTAAGTGACTGATTGAGTAAATTATTGTTGTGAGCCGTATCAGCAATTTCGCAGCTATTCGCGGCTGGAAAAATGTAAAAGATACAATAGTATCAATAAAAATCTAAATAAATGTAAATCTATTTGTATAATATAATATTTACTGAAAAGGTAACTAAAAAAAACCAGTAATATCACAGACAAATTATATATAACACACTGGAAAATAAATAGTAAAACAATTTAATTTTACAAAATAAGTTCATGTCACGAAGGAAGTTAAAAAATTTATGTCCATGGACATTACTAAAAAGATCATGCATCGATGTTGCTGAATAAAAAGTACCCCTTGTATTTGCCAAGTCAACACAATCCAGCAAAATGTGCTGAACAGATTATTGACTTTGGCATGTGACACATTGTGCAGGTTGCACCCTTTAAAATAAAAGAGTGTGTAAAATAACTATGGTAGATTCTACAGCGCCTAAGAACAATACTTTCGCGCCTACTGTACTGGGATAAAGGTCTTAATCCCAGACAGGGCTGAACTGAATGAAGCTTATTGTGTTCTTGGCTATTCCAATACCATTGATTATTGATTTAATTGTATATCAATGGCTTTAAATCAGTATGAGGAATTAAACAATTAGTCATTGGCTTCGATAATGCTGCTTTAGCAGCGATATCAGCTTTACTGTTACCTTTTATACCAACATGGCTAGGCAACCGACTAATAATAATGTTATCAAAATCTGAAACAACATATGATAAAGATGTATGCAGTTCCAAAATGTCACACATCATTTAAGCATTAAAAGTTTGTACAATATCAAAAATATTTACACGATTTTTACAGAGGAAAACAATCCATTCGTTTAAAAAATGGGTTACGCTTTTCTAAATTGAGATTATAAGATTTTTACTTTAAAGTTTTAACATATGTTTTCTGTTATATGACATTCAACTCAAATCTTTAGAAATAAAGATAGAAATGACAAATAATAAAACAAAAATAAGGTTTTTCGTCTCATACCTTCCGATTATATTAAGAATTTTAAATATTAAATAATCTGTATATGTATGTATTAATTAAAGAACGATTTAAAAACGTAGCTGGATTTAGATTAATTTTTTTTAACTTTAGATGCATTTATCTTCAGCTTTTTTGCTCTTGTTTTTTTATCTATCAACCTTTTTTGGCTCTTAGTGTCACTAATAAGGAATGATTTTCTGAAATGTGCACATATGGCACATCGAAATTTGACATTTATTTGTGTTATATATTTAAAATAAAAAATTTTTTGCAATTTTAATTTGAATATTGAAAATAAGTACCTTACAATACCTACAATATTCTTATATACATGCCTTTCCAAAAAACCATAGTTTTTTTCTAGATGAATAACTGTTCTAGTGTTTTATGCAAAAAATATTTAACCCTTGAACAATTTTTGAAAAAAAAAATTATACAGATTTAATAGAGTAGTGTAGAAGAACCAGGCAACATGTGATTATCCATTGCAATGTCTCATCTGAGACAGGACGAAATTACACCGGGTTTCTAAATGAACAATTAATAATATTTATATATCACAAAACATTAATAAAATATACATCGAAAACATCACAAAAATTTAACCTAAAAGATCTGACAAAAACAATTTGAAAAACCAAAATTAGAATTACTTGTACATCAAAATTGAATGTTTTTGTGTTATATATTTACTACCGTTAAGCGGGTACCGCTGCTGGTGGAGTAAAACTCCCGGAGGGTATCCATGACTCAGTAGACGGTACTTTTTTATAATTTTAGAACTTAAGATTCATTCATTCATTCTTTTCAACTATTTGGCTAATGTTTTTATCTATCAAACTTTTCGGTCTTACTGCCACTGATGAGGAGTGAATTTCCGAAATGTGCACATCTTGCATATCAAAATTTAACTGGTATTTGTGTTATATATTGTAAAGACATTTCTTTTTTAACTTCAAACAAATAATTTCGTTTTCTAAAGAAATATCTAATCAAATAAAGAGGTTTTTCTTTAAAAGTCACTATTCTTCATACAATCCAATTAAGTCGAGACAAGTGGTAGAGATTATTAATAAATTCACATGTATATACAAGAGTATAATCAAAATAGTACAAACAAAAAGTGTAGTATTACAATCATGACAATAAACTAGGTTTGCTTGATATGTATTGTGTATTGTACAATATCTCAAAAGCATTCGATTCGAATAGTAAAATGAACATTACATGTCTTCAAAGAATTCTTCGCGATTTGAAATGCATAATTTCAATTTCTGAATCCATTTCTGAAATGCGTGGTGGTACGATGATTTCTATAGATTTCTGGCGCAATCGCAAATGGCTGAGCCAATAGCTTGTCGGGATTTGTAAGAACGACAAGATAAGATTTTTTTAAGTTTAAGAAATATGAAAAATCGCATGAATTGGGCTAGATCTGGGGGTAAAGTTATTGTTTGATTAGTGGTTGAAAAATCAATAGCAATTGAACCTAATCATTTTAAAGTGGATACCGATCCATTTCAAAAAATGTTTGATTTTAATTTTTATGAACACTAGATGCATTTAATTGTGCAAAGAGCTATTGTTAAATACAAGAAGGACAATATTTAAATATTCATTTCCCGAGTTCGCACTGTACAGAAACATTAAAATATTTAGCCACACCATTGATTAATTCTGCAGCATGCACGCGCACCCTGTATCGTGTCATTTTTGTATTGGTCCCGGGTACTCAAGTGTTGTCATGTATTTGAATTGTTGCTTCTGCTGGTTGTATTTTACTCCACCACTTTCAGTAGTCATTTCTCCATCGTTAGTTTGAAATTTACCTTAATCATCTTTAGAATGACCTTTTGTTATGCAAAATACTGTCGATCGATCACCATTTATTAAGGATTGAATGTCATTTTGAATGTTGTCATTGAGGTATGACTACATCAGACCACGTTCAAAGTAAGTGAATCGCGAATCAATTAGGTTGATTGGTCAATAATGTTAAAGCGTGAAATTTGAAGAATAAGAAGTAAATAACTTCTTGATAAAAAATTCTTAAAGCGTTATTTGTTAAACATTTAAATTGTAATGTCTTTCATGGATTTATACAATAGCCTAAAGGTATGAATTCTATGATTGTCGATAATAAGCGCATGTGTGAAATTTAGCCGTTAACATGCTACAACCAAAACAGCTGAACAATACGCGTTCGACAACTAATGGAACATTGAAGTATTATACATTAAAAAAATAGAAACACACTTAATTATCAATTTCTTAAACATTTAATCTGCTAAAAGTTACTACAGCTAATAGAAAAATTGATAAATAGAAGGATTAGTTTAGCAGACCTTCTATAAATTAAAAAATCATGTTGTCAATTTTTTATTCCAATCCCATCTGCATTTGTTACTGAACGAGTACATGCAATGGTTAGCGGGTATTTCCTGTAACACCCGCTTACTCTACCTATTATCTAAACTTGACACTATTAAAAAAAGAAAGAAGAAAGAAAAAACGAAATGGAGGTTAATTAGTGAAAAAAATAATGCTTTTTCGAAAGAAAAGGAAACTGGCGAAGAGATAAAGAAAAAGTGTCAGGTTGATCAAAAACAAAAATGCTAAATTGGAATGAAAAATGAAAACTTGTGGAGGGAAGGCAACATTCTACAAACGGATTGAGTACCAAAACTAACTGAGCTAACACATGGGTATACTTGTACACGAAAAAACAAACAAAGCAATGTGAAATTTTTTGTAATACAATTATACAATTAATGACATAGTTTGTGTGTGTGTGTGTGTCTGTGTGTGTGTGTGTGTGTGTGTGTGTGTATGTTGTGTGTGTGTGTGTGTATGTATGTGTGTGTGTGTGTGTGTGTGTGTGTGTGTGTGAGTATGTGTACGCGTGTGTGTGTTTGTGTGTGTGAGAGAGAGAGAGAGAGAGAGAGAGAGTTATTAAACTTTTTCTTAGAGATGGAAAGTACGGTGGCACAGAGGTGACATGAAATGTATCTTTTATTTTACGTGCTCACGTAGTAACCAATACGTGCGCACGTATTAACTTATTATGTGCGCACGTGATACCTATGACGTGCGCACGTAGTAATTAATACGTGCGCAAGTATAACAATAGGGTAATACGTGCGCAGGTAAAATGTAATATAAGCCCACGTATTGGTTACTACGTGCGCACGTAACATGTTATACGTGCCATGTAAAAGGTAATACGTGCGCACGTAATAGGTTAATACTCTCACGTAATAGGTAATACGTGCGCACGTAAAATGTAATACGTGCGTACGTACTGGTTACCAAGTAAGCATGTGATAGCTTATACGTGCGCACGTAAAAGGCAATAAGTGCGCACGTAATAGGTTAATACTCTCACGTAATAGTTAATACGTGCGCACGTAAAATGTAATACGTGCGTACGTACTGGTTACCAAGTAAGCATGTGATAGCTTATACGTGCGCACGTAAAAGGCAATAAGTGCGCACGTAATAGGTTAATAAGCGCTCACGTAATAGGTATTACGTGCACACGAAATTATATATAACATGACAAATATATATCATGTCAGATCAGTGCCATCGTAGGAAAGAGATAGAAAGTTATTACGCTTTTTTCTCAAAGAAGGAATGAGTTATTACACTTTGTCTCTGAGAGAGAGAGAGAGAGAGAGAGAGAGAGAGAGAGAGAGAGAGAGATAATTCAGTTAAAGGGTTTAATTTAATTGTTGGCACTATTATCAATTTTGGACAATGTTTTCTTTCTTCTACCACATGAATACGGATCGTAAGTAAGAGTTAAGGGATTCCCATTCCTGTCTTAATGGTAAGAGAACGTTCCGGTTAGGGTCCTTCTTACGAATGCTTCGAGATACAAGTGGATTTTTTAAGATCATTGTCAGTACACGTTACGTATTCGTTAGTCTTAAGAGAGCTTCGAGATACTGGCACCTGGTCTCAACTTTCAACGTTGAAAAATGAGCGCGCAGGGGTCACTGTTCAACCCGGGTCAAAATACTTCATTACACCACGCCTACAGTGACACGGGACCTCGTTTATTTCAAGTTTCGATCCGAAAGAACAGTGACTTTTATTTCGTAATGCCGAGTGCTCGACGAAAGAACTGTAACTACCCAGTTTCAAGTCTTTGGTCAGACCCGGTTGGGGTTCGAACCAACGACCTTCCACTTACGGAGCGAGCACTCTAACAACTGTAACGGCAGTGGTCTTATTATGAATCTCGTAAAACCTCAACTAAATATTGTTATTATAATATTTATTTACGGTTTAAAATGAAATCTATCAGAAGATACGACCGCATACTATATTATGGCACAGTCAATGCGAAAAAAGTGCGCCGTTTTTCATTCTTTTTTTTTTTAGCTTGATATACGTTTACTGCATGACGCGTTTGTCTTGGATAAATTTACATTTCTCTGCCTAAACAGTGTATGTAATCAGTTAAAAAGACTGGTTTTTGACCTGAGGTGTCGAGTTCTTTCTACATATCAACGTATTTATTTTCTCTCTCTCTCTCTCTCTCTCTCTCTCTCTCTCTCTCTCTCTCTCTCTCTCTCTCTCGGTATTATAACGTTTGAGGTAAATGTTTTATCTGCCTTTATTGCGCTTTCGTTTGTGTGGTAAAACAACATTTTCAACCTCATGCAAATACGCACGGCTTATCAATGCGCTATACCTGAGTGAGTTAGCACTCGGAAGGTCGTTTGGTATCTCTCTCTCTCTCTCTCTCTCTCTCTCTCTCTCTCTCTCTCTCTCTCGGTATTATAACGTTTGAGGTAAATGTTTTATCTGCCGTTATTGCGCTTTCGTTTGTGTGGTAAAACCACATTTTCAACCTCATGTAAATACGCACGGCTTATCAATGCGCTATACCTGAGTGAGTTAGCACTCGGAAGGTCGTCTAGTATCTCTCTCCTCTCTCTCTCTCTCTCTCTCTCTCTCTCTCTCTCTCTCTCTCTCTCTCTCTCTCTCTCTCTCTCACACACACACACCACACACACACACACACACACACACACACACACACACACACCTAAGCCGTTTAGGTGTGATAAGAGCGTTTACACGGGCAACTTTTATATTAGTAGGGTTATGTGAAATAAAGCGTTGGAAAGCTTGGACATATAGCATTATTAAACGCTGGTATTGCGAGTTTGTGTGGTATGGCTCACCCCTGTTTATAAACACTGTCCTTAGATAGTGAACGACCTTAACCTATAGACAAGACAGCATACATATATACACACAAAGGTACATATGCACAATATATTTTTTTTCTATATTTGTGTTTGAATGATATAATTTTGTATTGTAAAATTTGTACGAGAATTTTTTTGTAAGCATTATAAAATTTAAATTTAACTATCTTCTAGCTTTGTGAGTCATTTTTAACAGTCGCGCCAAAGGTCAGATGACGCAGCGCTAATTGTAAAAGTCACTGAATTGAACCAGAATTTACAACAGAAAATTATCCTGGAATCTCCACATCATCGTAAAATTCTCATCATCCTTAATGCAAGGTGAAAAGCAGCTTGACGCTGGATCTGAAAAAAAATTTTTGTTTCTTTTCCTACGAATAAAGTAAAAAAGAAATCACTAATTAAAACAACAACAGGTACCCTTGACTGAACAAATTGACTGGTTAGAGCAACAACAGGACAGTTGGACTTAACACTCACTTGATGATATAACACAAAATATTCTACAGAGGTACAAAGGACAATGTTATTCAAATCATACTAAATTTCCAATGATATATTTCTTTGAAAAATTACATTGATTCCTATATCAAATTAGTTGTAATATAAATGCCTGCAATATTATATAAAAAAGTTTGCAAGACAATTACCCATTTCTTTTCTTCAGCTTTGATATTGAACTCGACATATTACTTTGAACCTGATATCAAAATTACTGTTGTTTCAATTCCTACAACATTTTGATATACATACCTTTACAACATTTTTTAAAAAAAAATTAACAAAGTTCACCATTTTAGTAATCTCATACAGTTATGTCACTGACAGTTGAAGACGTAACATTGAACCATATATTCATTAAAATATTATAAGTATCCATGTAAGATTAATTTTGATATATGGTTGAAGTTAAAGGATCATGTGTCAAAGCACAGCTGCATAAAAGGCTGAGATGGTTTAAGTATCTGGAAGATTTTTAATCTTTGGTAAAGGCATGTTTATTAGAATATTGTACATATTGATATGACAGTCCAACATACCAGTTCATAAAATTAAAATTTCCAGTAGCTCAATTTAATTTCAATAACAACAATATTAAAAAAAACATGCTTTTAAAAAATATAGTTTTCACCTAATTAGTAATCTTAAGGAGCTATGAATTGACATTTAAATACGTGGCATTGTTCCATATATCTAACAGACTGTCATATTAATATTTTTATAAACTTGCCTATTTTTCTGTCTTCCAGATCAATATAATTTTAAATAATATTAATAATATTAATAAACAAGAGGCCCAATAGGGCCTGTATTGTTCACCTAGCACACATTTTTTTTGTTCGTTGCTTTTCCTTCTTAAATATATCCAATCAGTAAAATGTAAACAAACTCACTAGCAATATCCTTACTTCTATTATTTCAAGCACTATCTATCACAAATTTCCTTTCAATTGGCCATGTACTTTCAGAAGATTTAGACTGAAATAGACTTTATTTGCATTTACATAATTATTGCAAAATTGGAAAATTGTACAGAAAAACCCATTACATATGTTTTACTCCCAACATCTAGTTTCTATGTTACAAATTTCAACAAAATCAGTACATAAAAAAAAACCGTAATAGCCATTTTTAGATTTTTGCTTTTTATAGTAATGGCAGCCATCTTGCATTTACATCTCGGATACAATTTTGAATCCATACAGCCCAAAGACCTTCCACACTCAATATCCTTTCAATTGCCCACTGTACTTTCAGAGAAAAAGATTTTCAAAGATTTCGGCTAAGAATAGAAATTGTTTGCACATTACGTAATTATTGCACAAATGAAAACCAGTTATATATGTTTTATCCCCCGACATCTATTTCCTATGTTTCAAATTTCAACAAAATCGGTACATAAATTAACCTGTAATGGCCATTTAAATGTTTTTGCTATTTATAGTAACGGCAGCCATCTTGATTTTTGGACGGCCATGTCGGATACAATTTTTGATCTATAGCAACTAAGGACCAAATTTCATTTAAATCGGCCTATTAGTTTCAGAGACGAAGGCTAAAGTTTACAGACGCACGCACACACGCTTAACCATTCCATAAGCTCACCCTGGCTTTGCCAGGTGAGCTAAACAGTATACTTAAATATAACGTTTTAAGGAATTTTCTCTATGTGCCTTGCCATTTCACCATTTAAAGCTCCATAACTATGATTTGTGCAAATGTAAAGCTAGCTTATCTTTGAATGGGCATTATGGAACATCTCTTTATAACATCAAAGGAGAAAACTTTTGATGTCTTCCATCTTCCCCTTCCATACATGGTCACGATGTCACATAATTCCTACATTTATGAAAATCTGATCAATCAATTTTCATCAATCTTGGTCCAGTAGTTTTGGAGATTTAATGTAGAAGTTATTGCAATACCCATGACTGTCGAAGGACGGTTAAAAGTCGCAATAGCTCACCTGAGATTTTAAAAACTTTGTAAAAAGACATAAGTATAATAGGAAATTAGCAAAACAAAAGTCATATTAAACAACGAATTATGTAGTATTACCTTTCTAGACATACCTAATAAATACGATAATGAAGAGACTGCACGCGTAAGATAAAACTATTTCCATTTCCATATCAACCAGTCGTTATAGTTAGCTTCATATGCTATCTTATACCAATACAGAACTTAAAGAATGTTTGCGTTTAGTGATTATTTATATCAAGATTTGTGTACAAGTATATGTAGGATTCCACCAAAGACCAGTAAATAATAACGTGTTATAAATACCGGGCAGAAAAGCTTTGGCAAAGTGTAAACAATCACTTAGGTCGTGTTCAAATAGATTCGATTACCAATGTTTTAAAAAACAATAAACGGCTTATCATATTTGTAAAACAGATATCCTCTTGTAACTTGATATATTCTTATTATCACCTTTAAAATCGAGAGAGAGAGAGAGAGAGAGCGAGAGAGAGAGAGAGAGAGAGAGAGAGAGAGAGAGAGAGAGAGAGAAAGAGAGAGAAAGAGAGAGAGAGAGAGAGAGAGAGAGAGAGAGAGAGAAAGAGAGAGAGAGAGAGAGTTTGTATATCACTTGCAAATAATATTTTTTTCTTCCAGATTGTAGATGAGATATGCTTTGCTACTTCGACTACATTTCCACATTCCAGTATCTTGACTGTTCAGGAAATTAAGTGACATAAATATACCACTTTTATTGGTTGAGAACAGACATTTTCCATCCGTGGTCATATCGGTGGTACAGAATGTACTTGTGCAACTAGTCAGGGAATTGTCATAGTTTTTTGACCATGATATTTTCCATGTTGTCTGGTTGAATATTAAGCAACTTAACGATATGTTTTGTCCAACAATGGATGGAGCATTAGTTGTGAGTGAAAGTATTGTATTACCTGTAAATGTTAAAAACATATATTAATTAGTGTGTAACTGAAGATCGACGCCAAAAGGAAGTTTTAAAATGGTGTGTAAAACATGGAAACCTATTGTAATACTATATCCCAGTACAGAAAATAATCATTTACTTTAAAACCTGGCTCCGGTTTAACAAGCATCTCTTTACTCAAATATGTCAAATTAAAAATTGTATTGATTTTGTTTATTTTCAATGTATTCCCAAATTTAAGTCGACATTTTAAGGTCCTTCTAAGCCTATGATATTAATATTTTAGATATGTTGAAACCTTTATTAAAACTTTATTCGTAGTAACGTTTAAGATGTCTTAATGTTAATTTGTGAAACTGGGACCTATGGCCAAGTGTATAAAGCAGATTCGAGGTTGTAAGTCGTAAACTGGTTGCGTCGGCGTAACAAATTATATCGTACCCGGGGTACATGAAAAAAAACCGTAAATCAGGCGAAGTTGCGACTAAGAATAAATTGACCTACTTTAAAAAAAAAACATGATATCCGTGTGTCAATTGTGTATTATCATCATGTCGCGTAAAAAAAATTGAATAACAAAAATGGAGAAAATATTGTCTCTGAACAAGGAAAATTCTGAAATTTTGAGGTCAAAATTTGCCAAAGTTGTTAGAAGAAAAAGAAACAAATGTGGTAAGAAATAACAAATTCACTGAATTCTGTTTGAAAGTAAAATAGAACAACGGATGAAATGAAACATAAATAGAAAGACTTATTATCATGGGCCAAAAAAGGACTTTTCAAATCGAAACCGTCTAAAAACCTGCTTGTTTGTTTTTATTTATCAAAAAAATTTCATTTAAAAAAATTATAAAAAATGTAATATTGTTAAAAAGTTTATAATTTATATTTTATTTACTTTCCTGTATATTTTCAAATGTTCTTATTTTTTTAAAATATTTTTTATTTAAAAAAATATACAAAATTATATTTTTAAAAAGATTATAATTCATATTTTATTTAATTTCCTGTATAGTTTTTTTACATGTAAAAGTTGTACTTTATTATTTATTTATATTTTTTATTATTATTTATTTATTTATATTTTTATTTTGTCATTATTATCTTTAATAATTACATCACATTATCATAACTCAGTGTATTACATCTTACCTATAACACTTGTCCTGAGCGATGCTGGAACTCACTTTCTTTTGGTTGCCAGGACTGCATCCTTATCCATTAGGCCACGGGGTAGGATGTATAGAAAGTGACAAATGATTTATATAAACCTAAGGAAATGTGATCTTGTGACCATTTCTTAAAAACCTCATATTTGTAATAGAAATATGCAAGTTTATGTAACTTTACTCCATTTTTAATATTTCATTTTATATATTATGATAATTTTTATTAATTTTATAGTATAAATTAATTGATCTTTTATTGTAAAGAAAAATAAATCATTCATATATCAAAGGAAGGCAGGAATGTCAAACCTCACCTGTAATATACTTATTTATCTGACTGGCAAAATCAATTAATTAGATTGTAAATTCAACAAATTTCGCGTAAAAAAATTTTGAATAACAAGAAACTAGAAAATATTGTCTCTGAACAAGGAATATTCTAAAATTTTGAAGTCAAAAATTTGCCAAAATTGTTAGAAGAAAAAGAAACAAATGTGGTAAGAAATAACAAAGTCAGTGAATTCTGTTGAAAAGTAAAATAAAACAAAAGATGAAATCAAACATACAAAGACTTATTACCATCGGCCAAAAAGGACTTTTCAAATCGGAAACATCGGAAGACCAAAGCTAAGAGAAGGACCATATACCGATTTAGTGCATCACATGATAGAAACTAGGCATTCCATTGGATAACACAGTAGGAACTATGAGAGCATAGTGCCGGGCTCTATTGCAATTTTATCAACTAAAATATTTATCTCGGATTTTACTTACGTTTAATGCTGCAGGGAAATCTACCACTAGTTTGATCTACCAAAGATCTTATTTAAAAACATTAATCACGTGATTCTTTATCGGAAACGAGACAACGCCAAATAACACAGTAAATAAGCATGATATCTGACATCGGAAGCAGCGATACGGTAAATAAACACAGAGGTGTATTAAATGTGTCACAATTCAATGGCTAAAAACACTTCAATTAAAACAAAATGTACCAGAAACATAGTAACACAATTGTCAATTTCTGAATTTGCTCAGCATGCAGATCAAGAAGACAGTATATATATAGTAAAGAGGTTTATACTACAACTTCAGGAGAAAATTATTACGGTCACAATTCGTGGAAACTGACATCGTCCATAAAGAAATAGTAATGTCTTGTGCTTCATATGAATTTTTTAATGAAATAAGGCAGTCAAAATAAGGATGCATTTTGCTTTTTATTTGAATGCGTAATTTCATTCAAAAAAGCAAATGAATCATATAAAAGCAAAAAAAATCTACTATGCGCTACTCATCCTATGAAGCTTCAACAAGGTCAGCAAATCGATCTCCGACAATCTATCTGACGGAGTAAAACTCCCCGATGGAAATCCATAACTCAGTAGCCAATATTTTGTGCTGTCAGAAAATGTACTATGTTAAAATTTTCATCCGTTTTCATTTTTGAAATTGATTTAAAATATATAACACAAATACCGGTTAAATTTTGATGTGCCTGATGTGCACATTTTGGAAATTCAACTTCTTATCAGTGACACTAAGACCAAAAGGTTGATATATAAAAATATAAGCCGAACAGTTGAAAATTAATGAACTAAAGATCGAAAATTATGTAAATCCAAATCCAGCTAAGGAATGCTTAGGTTTGATCTGTCATGCAAAGCAATCCATAGCTGGATCTGGATATAATTTTCGAACTTTAATTCATGAGTGACAATTGTTTGACTTATCTTTTTCACCTATCACCTTTTTAAGCTTCTAGTATCACTGATGAGAAATGATTTTCCGAAATGTGCATATATTGCACATCAAAAGTGAACAGGTATATTTACTACCTCTGAGCAGGTACCGTTGATGGTGAAGTAAACTCCCCAAGGGTATCCTTAACTCAGTAGGCAGTACTATATGTGCTGTCAGAAAAAGTACCATGCAGAATATTTTTCAACCATCTTATTTTTTTAATTTATTTAAAACTAAGATTTGCTTTCTCGTTCAAAACTTGATTTGGATTCATATGAGTTTGGAACTTTCGATTAATTAATTTTCAATATTGGCTTTTTTTTGTTATCTCAATTTTTTCGGCCCTAGTGTCACTGATGAGGAATGGTGTTCACGATGTACACATCAGAATTAAAACAGGTATACAAAACCTTTGAACAATGAATGGAGCGGAAAAAGAAGACTCCCCAGTTTTGTTTTTCTAACATAAAATAATGTGTATTAATATGTGTAAAATATCCTCTTGGAACATTTATTATAATTAGTATTAATAATAATAATAATAATAATAATAATAATAATGATAATAATAATAATATTAGTACATTATTATTAGTAGTAGAAGTACATTATTATTATTATTATTATTATTATTATTATTATTATTATTATTATGTTAATACTTATTACTCATTTTAACCATTTGGTAAATGTTTATAGCTAAAAACAATTAAACTTACCATTTTCTTTATATTCCAGGGAAATGACAAAGGTGATTTTTAGCATAGACGAAATACTCAATATATGAAGAACTACAAACTTGTGTTTGCTGAAATATAGAAGTTCCAGTTAGTAAAAGTTCTATTATATATATTATATTGTAGACTTTAACAATAATAATAAGAAATCTACTTTTGAATAAAAAAATATGAATCTGTAAATATATTAAGCCTTTATTTTCTGTATCGTATAAAAGTTAAACACTTCCCGATTCCCAGTTTCATACGGCCATTCATGTTTTATGATTGATAAAAAAAATTCTGTTTAAACATAACACGCAAAGACCCGTTTGATTTCATGTATTTTCCTTATCGCAGCTTTAATCCTAAGTTATTTCAATTTTTTCAAAATTTGAAACTTAAATTGATTTGAGCAAATATGTTAACATAAACGCAGTAAATCATACTTAAAAAATTTAATATTCTCTCTCTCTCTTTCTCTCTCTCTCTCTCTCTCTCTCTCTCTCTCTCTCTCTCTCTCTCTCTCTCTCTCTCTCTCTCTCTCTCTCTCTCTTTCTCTCTCTCTCTGCAGGTTTTAGATACAAGGAACACATAAATACAATAAAGAACTAAGCTTTTTATTCACATGACAGAAGGGTATTTCCCTTGTTCTACATTTCTACATGAAGCGGCCTACAAAGTAATGTAATTGTAACAGAAAGCGTCACATACCTTGATAATTGGTAAAATCAACGTGATAGTTTATATTTTGTGTGATATTGAACATAGAATTTAAATATTCAAATAGGTATTTGTCTACAGGAGCTTGAACACCCTTAAATCGAGAGAAACACGTTTGTGTACCATGGTGACTGCTTTTAAACTGTCTTCTTTTGCGTCCAAACAACGAATTTAGACATGGGTGAAAAATTAGACCGCCGGTTGCACGATATGTCTATGTATTTTAAATCTTAAATGCACTTACAAACATCTACAGATTTATTTATTTATTTATTGTTTTGAAAAAAAACTTTTATTCGTTTATTTATTTATTTATTTATTTATTTATTTATTTATTTAGTGTTTTGGGGAAAACTATTATTTATTTATTTATTTATTTCCGTGTTTTGGAAAAACACTCTTCAATTTAAAAAAAAAATTGAAGAAAGCAATTACCAAAACCTTCCAAATTCTTTTGTCCTTCGATAAATTATCTGAAAATAAACGATGAATTTACATTTTTATAATTTTATATCAACAAATATTCTTTTTAAACGAAATTTCAATAGTCGGAACAAATTAATTCGTCACTCTCTAAGTATCTTACAAATCTTTCCTTATTTAAAACAATCATGGAAGTTTTAACTTTAGTCTTTAATCTTTTAATCTTAATTTTTTAAATTATTTTAAAAAACAAAACGAAAAATATTGATTTTGCCCAAAACATAAATAAAATTGAATAACCCAAATGCTATTGTTTTCGTGTAAATTATCGTGGTAAGTCATGCGTGAAAAAAGTTTCCGCTTGAACTAATACACCCGTGATTTTCTGAGTGCTACATTCAATACTGAAACCCAATTTGGTTCACATTGTCAGATTAATGAAATTCTAATCAAATTATTCTTTGAATATGCTTGGAGTAAGGTTAAAAAGACGAATAAGAGATACCCAGATGAATAGCAAAATGCTGTTGCATTGAGTTAAATCTAATCAAGAACTCTTCAAGAGCTTAAAGATACGCTTCGTGAGAGATGAAACACATTTTCACAAAATCCCATACAGAACTTGATTTCGAGCAAGCCAAGGTAGAGTTATTGAATATGTTACGAGTTTATTTTTATTTATGAATTTAACATGTAATAAGATATGCAGCTGGTGATTTTGAGAATTAATGGTAGAATGATTTATTGTTGCATTTCTTGAGTTCTGAATGAAATTTATTCCAAATCTTCCTGTAATTAAATGTATGAATAATATTTTTGATTAATTGTTTGTCTTTTGTTTCAGATTTGAAAACTTTGAATGATAAGTAATCCTTAGCCATGTTTGGTGTAGTGTATATTGAGTTACAACTCCGTTAATTCCTTATGGTTGTATGTATATTCTATAAAAGCTTTTTGTTTGGTTAACCATTTTTTGTCTGCATTACGTTTATGTGCTAGAGATTTAAAACTATGAACTTAAACAAACAGTCTTTGTTTTTAAATTATGATTAGAATCTTGCAGATTTTTTTTTTTTTTTTTTTTTTTTTTTTTTTTTTTTATTATTATTTTAATTAAGTGTTTTGTGGGATGGGGTGGGGGTGTAGGTATTATAAGTGCCAAAAGTCGGTTAAAATGTTAAATGTTAATCCCTGATGTAAACATGATTGACAATGTTGTGACTGTTTTTTTATTGTCCTTCAATGCATAAGGGCACTGGTGGTGAATTGTAGGCGCTACTGACGTCATTGCGACGCCGAATGCTGATGTTGTCGCCAATTTATTATACAACCGCAACAAAGTAAAGAGGAGTATACTGAAATGGAACCACTTTGGCTGTTTGTGTATCTGTCTGTCCGTCCGTCTATAGACACAATTTGTCCGGAGGTTAATTCAGGTACGTACATTAACGTATGATCCAATTTTCTGAAACTAGGCACAGTTAATGTTTAGTGTAAAAATAATGTCAAAGGAATATAAAGACACCCCAAGAATACAAATTTGTAATTGTGCTACTTGTTTCTAAACCATAATTGTTGGTCATCATTTAGTATTTAGTCCAACTAAACATTATATGTATGATTTCAGTACATTTTGTTTCTGTGAAAAAGATTGTAATTTAACTAGCCATTTATCTTTAAGGAATAAAATCGTTATCCATTAAATAGGTCTGTGACCATGTTAATTTCCAAAGGGTTTATTTGTTTCATATATACGGTCATCTTTAATAAACAATAAAAAATGAAACATAAAAAATTAAATTAAATTAAATAAGTTAGAATTTACACTTACTTGACTTATTGCTACTTATATATTTTTTAAAAAATATTTTCGTGACTTCACGTCAATTTTTTCAAATGTCAAATACATGTAGTTGGTCATTGATAAATTGTATCTTTATAAAAAATGTTGTAACTTAATTTCTCAAAAACAACCGGTTAGTAAAGGGTTAATGAGCATAAATATCAAATTTTTTAGTTCAAATATGCAGTTCATGAACAAAACTTTAAGTACAGACATTAGATAGTGAAGAAAATGTTTTATCCGTATATTTTAAAATGTGTATAATTGCGTATAAATTCAGATATTTTGTATTTTTTACCTCGTACCTCATACTACAGTTACCATAGTGACGGATTTGTGGTCAAGAAATAAAAAAAATATAATAAATTTGATATAATCAGATACAAAAATAAAGTGTTATAGTTTTATTTTTATCACAAATGCATTACAACGGAATTAAGATTTGCGTCATGTTAAAGTTGTAAAACATTTGTTTATTTTTCGATACGTTAAAAAGTAAAATTGCATTTTCGGTATTTTTTGGGGGGTAAAATCACAGAATATTTAATCGTTCATTATTTTGGAAATAGTTGAAATTTTCTCAAATTTTCAGGATATATTATTGAGTCTAAATGCTTTCGAAAAATGCAAAAATATGAAAATGTGATTTTTGCCCATCTGGACCCATTTTCCCAGTCACGGTCACAACCTTATTAAGAACACACGGTTTTAATTCTTGAAGATTTCTGTGTTGAGTTTTTAATTTTTGATTTTGAAGTCGACTTAAAACTTGTACTATTACAAATTAAACTCATTTGTTATGGTATCGGTTGGTGTTTATACTTGTAGCAGTAGTACTCTACAGTTACACCCCTTTAAACGTCAGAAGTTAGAATTTTATGTACTTCTAATTACTATTTCCGAAATGTGCACATATGGAACAGCAAAATTTAACAGGTATTTGTGTTATATATTTAATCAATACTTATTGAAATACTTTTAAAGTAGCGAATTATGACAAGTATTTACAAGTTAATTCACGTTATAGACAAATAATATATTTATCTAACTTTTTTTCTAATTTTAAATGTTTTTATTTTTTTATTTTATTATTTTTTTTTTTTTTTGGCTTTCAATCAATAGGAATTCCATGCGTATCTTATATGTATTGATTTATTCCTGAAGAAATTGATTGTCCCAAAAAATTAAGAAAACTTGTTTCAGTCATTTGAATTTACATGACTGTGGGACACATACATGGTATTCATCTGTTGATTATATTTTGGATAAACTTGACATCTGTAACTTATTGATTGATAACAAAAGGCTTAAGAATTTAGTTATAGTAAAATTAAAAACAATTTTGGGAGATATTGGTTTAATACTAGAAATAACAATATCATTGCAGATAATTGCAAATTGGATACTTACTTTACAATTAAGCAGAATTTTGGCAAAGAAAATTTTTTATCCTAAAAACTTTCAAATTGAGAAAGCAATAAAACAATTGAGGATTTACACATTGAAACAGATGTCACATTTAATGTGTAAATTTGTATGTAAATATAAATAAATCTCTTTTCTAAAACATATTTTATACTGTACCCTTAATATACCAATACTCACACTGCACATAGCCTTTCTAAGACAAGTGTTTATATATGTAATCAAGCATGAGTAGTTGGAACATTCCTGTACATGTAATGTTAGAATACAGAAAGATAATTCTGTTCTATGGTATTTTGTGATTTTGTGTAGAAAACTTTTACATATATACAGCCAAGTTTATCATTTTGGTTATAACCAATACTTGTACAGTTGGCCGGTGATTCTGGGTGAGTATGATAATATTTTATTGTTTTATAAATTTAATTCCTGGAAATACTCAGATAACTTCATAAATATATATTTTGTATATTTTATTGATGATGTGTAAATTGATAATATAACAGTAATTTATATAAATACAGTTTTCTTCATAATGTGGTAATTTATTTGTAAGGAACCATGGTGTTTTATAGTGATGTGCTAGCACTATAATGTACTACTGTATTATGAATGTGGTATACATTGAAAAGTAATATATGTTTAGTTTTGTATGTTTATTGTAAAATAATTAACATACAAGGAATATTAGTGAAACAGAAGTAAAATATAGTAAATGTAGTAAAAGTAAATTTTTACTAAATATAAATTTTATTTAAAAAGTTGTATAATTTAAAAAAAAATCAATTTGTAAAATAAAATGTATTATTTGTAGGTTCCTCCAATTGTGAAGTAACCACTTTATGAAATAACAGTATTAGGGGATTTAATGATATCACCCAATGTAATGGAAATACTGTGTGTTTTTGTATATAAATACTTCAATAAATTGTAAAAGTGCATACAAAAGGCTCATCTTGTATTTATCATCTATAAATTCGACCAGACCTTGACAACAGACAGATATCAGAAATTAAGTAACAAATTAGAAAGAAGCCAGAGAATATGTCATTTTTGTAACCTAAATTCTGTCGAAACTTAACAACATTTTATTCTAACTTGTCCATTATACAATTAGATAAGAAAATATGTTACAAGTGTTGTTTATAATACTTGTAAAAATTTTTAACAATCTCTCTAATAAAAAATGATAATATAACAGTAATTTATTTAAATGCAGTTTTCTTCATAATGTGGTAATTTGTAAGGAACCATGGTGTTTTATAGTGATGTATAGTGTTTTATATATATCAAAAATTTTCGATAATTTTTTTCTAGCTTTTTACAAATGATCTGATTATATTAACAAAGCTTGGTCAGTATATTATCAATGCCTTACATAGACGACAGAACTATCATATCAACAAACTATGAATACCATGCACTTTTACTTAAATCAGAGATGTTTATTATTATTACTACTATACATATCTTTATCATTATTAATATTATAATATACATTATATAGCAATTTTCTTAAGACGAAGATGTGGTATTTGCTAATAATGTCTGGTTCAGGAAAACTGATATACTGTAGTGTAAAAGTACATTTTATTTGTAATAAATATTTCAATTAATGTTTGATTTTAGTTAAATTGAGGTTCTAAATTATTGATTTTGATGCCCCTGTGTGGACCCTTAATCTGTTTAATAAACATTATTGTTATTATTATCATTATTATTAATATAATTATTATTATTTTATAATATTATTATAATATATATATATATATATATATATATATATATATATATATATATATATATATATATATATATATATATATATATAATCACTGTCTCATGTTCAAAGAGAAGAGCGTACGTCAATGCAGATCGTGACGAATACCAGAGAAAAACCTTCTTGTTTGAAAGACCTTGCCTGTAGTCGAATGCTATTTTTGTTCCGCTAAGTCAAGTGTTGTGTAAATCCAATTCTACCCTCTTTTTAATTTTTGAAATGAAAATTATATTTATAAACTTAAAGAAGCTAAAATAAACAGTAATTATATGAGTTTTTCGCGTCTTCATTTACAAATAATTGATTTTCCTTGAAACAAAAATGGCTGAAATAAAAAAAATGAAATACATGTATACTTTCTAACCTATTTTAAAAGGCAATAGGAACATCAAGGCGTAGCAGTACTCGGAATATGTTAAAATATTACCTAGGCTCATAACATAATGGATTTAATAATTCGTGACATCTTACGTGTAAATCAGTAACTCAAATTTCGGGTTTAAAATTGGGACTTTCCCTTTAGAATATGGAAGGCGGGTTAATATGTACATTTCAACGCTTATCAGCTTAAACGAATTCAATCATAAAAGATACGTGAATAAACAAGAAGCAACATGTGTAATCATGCAGAAGAGAGATATATGTATAAAATATATACTTAACATTTCATGCTATATTTAAACAAAGAGCTATACCTACAATGTTATAAACATGGTCATTTGCTATTTGATTCCCTATCATGGCCGTAAACTTAACTGTAACACTTCCGTCATGCACATGCGCAGTAGATGGAATTTTGTTACCTTTAACATTTTTATAAAATAATACAATTCAAAAGTAGCAAAAATGAATTTATTATTTTATAAAAATTCAAAAGTTGCACATGACAAAATTTTACAACAAATGGTATAATAAACTAACAAGAATGTTTCATTAAGTTCAACAAAATTGTTCTTTAATTTAAAAGATAAAGATATAAAAGAATCAACGGAAGTATGATAAGTTTAACAATATATGTTACCTTGTAACTTTTTTTAGAAATAATTATTTAAAAAAAAATCACTGTCAAATATTTTTGAAACTCTTTACACATTGCGGGAATCCTAAAATGTCTGGATATTTTATGTAGAAACGGATGTCTATAGCGGGACAGATGACCATTCTTGGGATAGCTATTTTAGCGGGTGTGGTGGGCTAGTATATGGCTATGCCCAAACATATGAGGATATCTTACTTCTAATAATGTTGTCATGCGTTCTTCAACGGATTTGGTCAACCTTTTAACTCAGTTCAAGCTAAAAAAATAAATACCCATAAACTCGTATAGGTCTGATATTGCAATACGCTCGTTAATGATATTTACAAATGTAACTGTTAAGAAATGGAAAATGCCGTGTCGACACAAACACGGGTTCTTTATATTACCAACAGGACACTCTACAGACTGAGATATCTGACCATCCCATCAAGCCTGTTCCGAAACATTCCAATTTTTCGATTAAACTATTTAATGGACGAATATAACCGAGTGGTACTGTCACTGGCTTTCGAAGTCAAGGGTTGTGGGTCCAAACCTCACTCAGGACTAAGAAAGTCTATGAGATGATTTTCATCTTCTGCCCATACTAGAGCCGTTAAAAGCTCGTTACCAGGTAGTCTTTCGGATAAGATTTTGAACCGACGTCCCGTATCTCAGTGCACGCTAAAGACATCTCTGTAGAGTTCGAAAAAGAGTAGGGCACCTGTGGCTGCTACAGAGGGCACTTACAACTAGAAGTGAATGAAACAGACTGAGCAAGATTAGAGATTAAAATAAAAAATAACAAGGTTTAATTCCCAGAGATGTGAGTTCTGTATCTACGTGTTGTGATGTAACGAATTATGACATATGGATTGTTTTAAATGTATTTGGTCAATAGGGTGTGTGGTTTCTATATCTAGATCCTCGTCAATGATAAATTCATGTCTGTCAATCATATCCATGTGTTGTAATTCAATACCTCACAAAAAATTAATAAGTAGTAAAACGGCACCGAGTCGGTTGTTTTCTGCAAGTATTCCGGTCTCCTTCAACATCCTAGAACTGATCCACTCAAAATAAATAAAAGAATGTCGACTTGAACGTAAGTCTTTATTTCCAAGATATACATGTGTAACGGACAAAAGTAGCAATAGGGGGTTACAGTGCAAAAGGAAGGCAACTTTAACAATTTAAGGGTAGCGTATTACAGCCACAGAAGTCCGTCACAATGATATTACTTTCTGGGTCAGATTTTGCTAGTTATATGTGTTGCACTTTACTAACAGTATAATGTTGTAAACATTCAAGTCTAACCCAAAAACTAACAAAAATTGAGAAAATACACCTTACGGTTTACTGTTGAAAAAAAAAGGTTACTGGTAAGCAACCACTGATATCACTTGCATGTTGTCAAACCTATATGTGTGTAGGTTCTCACGGAAATATACCGTAATTAAGCAATCAAAACAAACTCTTAATCTTCTCTATGGACAAATATATACAGCAATTGGTTTTCTTAACCAGGCAATGTAATTCATTAAAACTTTAAATACAGTAGATAAACATACTCTAAAGGTAGGGGCATCAATCTTCAATAAGCTCTAGTTTCACTTTAAGACTCGTATCTAAATATATGCCGTTCTGGGAGGTAAACTCAAACAGAGTGTAACTCCTTAATCAGCAACAATGTGTCTATCTCCGTTTGGTCATAACAGTTGTGTTTACTATAATATCGGTTGTTGTGGCTATCTGCAGATGATGTAGCAGCATCACCTGTGTTTAACCCAGTGTCGTCTGCTACCGTGTATAAAGTGCGTGTTCACACACTTGGTTGTTTACACGTTTCCTATATTTAATAGCGATATAACTTCAATTATATCACTATATTACCTTATAATTATTTCCTATAAAAGGCAGACTTCTTTAACAGACCGATACTTCAGAAACTTTCCAAGTAAAACTGCACAGCATCCATAAATTTCTGGCTTATATACTAGTATTTACCTGGAATCCTCATGCCTTTTCAGGACGTGTACTTCAAATCTCGAGAGAATCCAAACAGTAATTCTGAACTTTGTAACTTTAAATCTGATTCGTCAATACTTCGGCGACTGAACCAATGAACAGTGACTTTAAATTTTGACATTGGAAATACCCCTCTTCATTTACCCGTATGTTGTATCTAATTACGCTATCACAGCGCTAATTCATTGTAATGTCCGTACTTCGGAAACCTAATCAATCGGTTCTTCTGAAATCATCGTAACACTGTAAGTAATTAACTGTAATATTTTAACTTCTTATCGTCATAGCTATTTAATAAATCAATACTTAATAATTTTTCGTCACACATGTATGTGCTGCTTTTTTAGTTAGTAGATATGTGTGACAAGAGAGATAACTCGAATGTTTTGAAATACCTGTTAATTCTGAATATGTAAGTTCAATACCAGGATCCATACATTTTCTAGTCATGTCCATTCAAGTTACAACATGTTCTAACTGCATTTTAAAAAATATTACAATCTTCCACAATATTTATTAATGAGAATTTCAAGTGACATGTACACCAGTAATAGGTGTTTAGGTAGCGATTGTTTAACTGCGGCGTCGTAGGGGTTGTTCATGCGGCGCAGACATTATACATGCGGAGTTATGGTTGTTCATGCCGTGTAATGATGTTTATGAACCGTAGAGGTTGTTCATACGGTGTAGTGTTGTTTATACAGCGTAGTAGTTGTTGAAGCAGCGTAGAGATTGTTCATGCGATGTATTTTTGTTTATACGGGGTAGAGGTTTTTCAAACGGCGTGGTAGTTGTTTATGCGGTGTAGTGGTTTTTCATGCGGCGTAGTGTCTGTTCATGCGGCGTAGAGGTTGTTCATGTGGTGTAGTTATGGGTCATGCGGCGTTGTGTCTGTTCATGCGGCGTAGAGGTTGTTCATGCAGCGTAGTGGTTGTTCATACGGCGTAGTGTCTGTTCATGCGACGGTCTGTTCATGCGGCGTAGAAGTTGTTCATGTGGTGTAGTGGTTGTTCGTGCGGCGTAGTGTCTGTTCATGCGGCGTAGAGGTTGTTCATGTGGTGTAGTTATTGGTCAAGCGGCGTAGTGTCTGTTCATGTGGCGTAGAGGTTGTTCGTGCAGCGTAGTGGTTGTTCATGCTGTGCAGTGTTGTTTATACGGCGTAGTGGTTGTTCATACGGCGTATGTAGTTGTTGTTCATGCGGCGTAGGGTTGTTCATGCTGTGCAGTGTTGTTTATACAGCGTAGAGGTCGTTCAATCTGCGTAGAGGTTCATGCGGCGTAGCGTTTATAAGACTTAGAGGTTTTTCAAATACAATTAAGGGATTAATACGGCTTAGTGGTTGTTCAAGCTGTGTAGTGGTTGTTCATGTAGCGTTGAGGTTTTCCATGCGATGTAGTGTTGTTTATACGGCGTAGAGACTGTTCAATCGGCGTAGTGGTATTACCCGGCAAGGTTTCGAATCCAGGCAGACATCCTACCACTAATCCTTAATTTTGAGTTATATATTTTTCTCGTAATTCATTCGTTAATTATATGATTCATTTAAATATGCGATTTTGTTCCTCTTGACAATAGCCACATCCGATAAATCTTGACCAAATTTGATAGCAACATGCCTCATGCGTCTGGTAGTAATTACCTTCTTACTACACGCACTATGTTTTTTTTTTTTTTTTTTTTTTGTTTTTTTGGTTTTTTTTTTTTTTTGCAAGTTCGTAAGTAACCTTTTTCCAGATTCTATTAACCTGTTGTTAGAAGGAATCTTCCAACAGAGATTTTTAAAAGTAATTAAAATTAATGAGTGTAGTGCAATTTGTCGCTGACATCGATGCGATCTAACTTTACATTTAAACAGCCATGTAAAATACTGTAGAATGGTTAACAATTTTATTATGTTGTCTCTTCCGGGTTAAATGCGGAAGTTCCAAAACCATTAATACAGAGGGAAATATTTGATTGTCGGTGTGGTAAGCTGTAGCATGTTTTGTGGATTATCTTGAAAATATGATAATAATAACACTGTTTCTCCTATTTCAAGGTAAGAGAAGACTTTTTCATGCTTCAATTTGTTAAGAATAATATATATATTTGTCAAAGATTACAAAAAAATTGTATCTTGTTTTCTGTACAAGTATTTTAAACAGAAATAGTTTTTGTACAAAATATCGCAAAGGTTTTTGTTTTGTCTCCTGGTAAAAGGAAAATGATACATGGCAATAAAAAACATTAAACCACACAGTTGAATGACTCCGAATAGAAATAAATAGTTTGCATCGGGAGGGGAAACGGGCAATATATACGTGTGTGTGTGTGTGTGTGTGTGTGTGTGATTGTGTGTGTGTGTGTCTGTGTGTGTGTGTGTGTTTGTGTGTGTGCTTTTTTATTTTCAATGATATCAAGTATAAGACATTAGTATATCACGTTTAACGAAACACCTTCAGGAGTAATATCAACAATCTGAGATTAAATGCTCATGTGAAAAAATTACGTCATATAAAAGTAAAATCAATTTTTCTATTGTGTCATGTGCTGATTTTTTCTGTTACGAAATCAATAATTTTCAAATTGGTTGCTAAAATGAAAAATAAACAAATTATTGATGTTGATGTTCACTAAGGTCTTAATTAAGTTCAACAATATGTTAAAAGAGGATGAGTTAGCCCGAAAGATGTTAGGAATATAAGCAAGTTGAAAAAAGACGTTTTACCGAAATTCATTCCAGGGTTTAAACGGGTATTGGTCCTGATCAAAGTGGCATTGGACAATGGAGCGACAAAAAGTGAAAAATACAAAATGTAGTCATTACAGCGACAAAGAAATGGATATTTAAGCGAAGATTTTAAGCCCATTTGAGCGAATTTTCAAATACATGGTAGAAGTTTGAGTTATAAATTTCTTAACCCATTCCGTTTACCAGACTGGACTAAGTCGCTATTATATAAAACTGTTGGATTAGACGAAACCGTAGGACAATATTGTCCAACAATTCTTCTAATTTATTTATTTATTTATTTATTTATTTATTTATTTATTTATTTATTTATTTATTTGTTTATTCATTTATTTATTTATTCATTTATTTATCTATTATTAATAACCATATATATGGTATACTAAATAGAATCAGTCTAAAATTTATGTATGTAAATTTCATCAAATTTTAACTTTTTATGAGATTTAGTGCTATCCACTAGGTGTTATTTGATCTTCGCTGAAATGTCTTGCGCCCAAACAAACTCTAGTAGAGTAATCGTGTACTTATTGTTTAGTACTATAATTAATAATAGACTGAGGCTACGATTAACCTCTACAGTTTGAGTTTTTAGGACATATTGTTGTTTATTTTCCCAAATGTTATATAAAATTTTACATCTATATCATCAATAATTTTGAAAACATAACTAGAAAAAAAATGCTCTCTCTCTCTCTCTCTCTCTCTCTCTCTCTCTCTCTCTCTCTCTCTCTCTCTCTCTTGTAAATCTGCATATACAGATAGAAAAATAAGTGGAATTCCAAGAGTTTTTGAAAAGTTCATAAACTACACCAAGGGTTACTTTTTTAATATATACAATGCCCTCAAAAATCATGAATCCTTTAATTGTTTGTTCAAATAATGCTCTTATAAAAAAGTGATGATGTTTTATTTTGTAGTACTAGAATTTAGGCAGGTTCTTGATTAAATGGCTATTTGTAACTATTTTCAGTTATGACATATTTTATTCGTTATATGTTGTTACGTTTTAATAAATAAATATTACCTGTTTGATTTGATTTATTCATTTTATCCTTTAGGTGTCTTTAGCCAAAGCATTACAGTTACGCCAAATACAACATCAATAGATATATTAGAAGGTGAAAATTGTACTATAGAATACAAGATTGTCCTGGGAAGTTCAACAAATTGGTCAGTTGAAATGGATTTTGATAACAATACTCCCGATTTCTTCATACACAAAAGCGGACAACCGTATACACAGCCAGACGGATGTTTAAACTGTAATGTAACATATAACAGCCTGACGACAACATTCACTCTACATCTGTATAATGTGACCAAGAACAACAACAGTGGAACTTATGGATTTGAATTACAAAACACTACTGATAACAACTTTAAAATTATTCATCAGATTCGTATTTACGTGAGAGGTAATGTATGTTATTATTATTATTATTATTATTATTATTATTATTATTATTATTATTATTATTATTATTATTATTATTATTATGGTTATGGTTCAGTGAAATAGTAAACAAAAGTTAAGAACATACAAAGATTTTAAAACTGTATTAGAAGTTTATCTTGATGCAATTCATGTCAGTAAATTAAGACATGCTTCAGCACTTGGGTTCATCTGATTTGGTCAATGGAACTGGTAGACAAATTGTTGATTGATTGATGGCTGGTTAGTGGGATTTTACGTCCAAATCAAGAAAATTTTACTTATGTCGACACGTCACCAACTATAGGTGAAATGGCAGAAATTTTTACCTTTTCAGTGTGCTTAGGTAAATGTTTACGGAGGGGTTTTTAAACGTACAATGCCTGCTGTAACATGGGGTATCGGTTTTTAGGGTCTTCTCTGAAGGACCCCGTAACTTTCACTTCTAAATGCCGAGTGCTTGACGAAAGAACAGTCACAACAAATTTTTAATTTTCGGTATGACCGGCCGGGGTTGCAACCCCGACCTCTCACATTCGGATGCAAGTATAATAAACGGAGATAATTTATGTCCGACCTCTCACATACAGGTACGAGTATAATAAGCGGAGATAATTTATGTCCGACCTAACACATACGGATGCGAGTATAATAAGTGGAGATAATTTATGTCTGACCTAACACATACGTATGCGAGTATAATAAGCGGAGATAATTTATGTCCGACCTCTCACATACAGCTACGAGTATAATAAACGGGATAATTTATGTCCGACCTCTCACATACGGATGCGAGTATAATAAACGGAGATAATTTATGTCCGACTTCTCACATACGGATGCGAGTATAATAAGCGGAGATAATTTATGTCCGACCTCTCACATACGGTTGCGAGTATAATAACGGAGATAATTTATGTCCGACCTCTCACATACTGGTTGCGAGAATAATAAGCTGAGATAATTTATGTCCGACCTCTCACATACGGATGCGAGTATAATAAGCTGAGATAATTTATGTCCGACCTCTCACATACGGATGCGAGTATAATAAGCTGAGATAATTTATGTCCGACCTCTCACATACGGATGCGAGTATAATAATTGGAGATAATTTATGTCCGACTTTTCACATACGGATGCGAGTATAACAAACGGAGATAATTTATGTCCGACCTCTCACATACGGATGCGAGTATAATAAGCGGAGATAATTTATGTCCGACCTCTCACATACGGATGCGAGTATAATAAACGGAGATAATTTATGTCCGACCTCTCACATACGGATGCGAGTATAATAAGCGGAGATAATTTATGTCCGATCTCTCACATACGGATGCAAGTATAATAAGCGGAGATAATTTATGTCCGACCTCTCACATACGGTTGCGAGTATAATAACGGAGATAATTTATGTCCGACCTCTCACATACGGATGCGAGTATAATAATTGGAGATAATTTATGTAAGTTTTGTCACCTGGAATGTATAAAAGAGTTGTATTATTCTGTAATTATTGACAATAATATACGACATAGATACATTTCTTATAAATACTACCAAATACCAAGTTATCATAAATTATTTGTTCTTATGTCTTCAAAACAGTTATAAAATATAACAATATATATCAATGGATTAGGAGAAAGGTTTGCAAAATATTACGCAAGATATCATTAAGAAATACTTATACCTGTATAATTTAAAGTATGTAAAAGATTGAATATCCACATCCTTGGACACAGTTAATCTATGATATTTTTACAAATTCTTGCTTTCACTTTATTATTAATATTATTATTATTATTATTATCATTATTATTATTATTATCTTGTTATACGTCCGTTAATATTGACAGGACGTATTATGTTATGGCGCTGTCAGCATGGTTTCCGTGCATTTAAAGACGGTTTGTCAAATCGATCTCTTTGTCAACCTATTCCCTGTGACAAGACAATACATGTGATTGCAAATCAGGTGACTATGTCAAAGGTCAAGATCACAGATAATCATTTCCCTGACTATTTGTCACCTTGATCTCAAATTTTGTAAATTTATACCTATTGACAAGACAACGTATCGGGTTGCAAATCAGGTAACTACGTCAAAGGTAAGGTCAGAGTTACTATAAATAGCAATCCAGTTCCCTTGCATTTAAAAACACACTGTTTGTCCGATTGATCTCAATCTTTGTAAGTTTATTCCATGTGACAAAACAATGCATGGGATTGCAGGTCACTAGGTCAAAGGTAAAGGTCACAATTACTATAAATAGAAATTCAATTTCCCTGCTTTTAAAGAAAACAATAATTTTGAATATCTTAAACGTGGTCAACATATTCCCTGTGACAAGTAAAGCATGGGATTTCAAACCGGGTAACTAGGTCAAAGGTAAAGGTCACAGGTACTAAAAATAGAAAAACTGTTTCATGTATTAACAGAGACACTTTGTCAAATTGATCTCAAACTTTTTTCTACTTATTCCTTGTATTAAGACAACGCTTAAGTCACGCTTTGAATCTAGGTCAAATATCAAGGTCAAATTTACTATAAATAGGGATTCAGTTTCGGTGTATTTAAAGACGTACTATGTGTTTAAGTAGAAAATTATTTTCTGTGCATTTAAGGATTAATCTCAAATTTTTCAACTTATTCCCTGTGAAGACATATTGCATGGAATAATTATAAAGTACAACGAAATGTTACCACATAGATAGTATATCGCTTTGCTCAGCGATGCTTTTGTTTTTTGTTTTTTTTAAATGAAGTCTCCTTTTGAAAACCGTGTTTTTACAATGTAAATGATATTATATTTTTGTCAAATAATTTGAGATACATGTAGAATGTCCCAGTTTTGTTTCTTTTAAATAACGAAAGCATTAATTAGCCGTTGGAATTTGAAAAGAACCATGTAACAAACATTAATTGTGTGAAGATCGTAGCTGATAAGTAAAGGGATGTAATACCGCTGTAATAACAAGTAATCTACATATCATTTAAATGTAACTAAGATTATACATTGAAAAAAATATAGTTTTTTTTTCACTTGGAGTGGATCGGTGACATTGTCCTTTTTATTTGAGGCCAGTGAACATTTCAAAAGTATGCTGTTTGTAATTTGTCCTGTAGATTTCCAATCTTGTTGCCTTTCTATTACATTTAATCGTCATGTTGCCTTTCTATTAAACCTAACCATCACGTTGCCTTTTCTCAATTACACCTAACAGTCATGTTGGCATTCTATTACACCTAACTGCCTTTCTTTTACACCCAACCGTCATGATGCATTTCTATTACACCTAACTGTCATGTTGCCTTTCTATTACACCTAACTGCCATGTTGCCTTTCTTTTACACCCATCCGTCATGTTGCCTTTCTATTACACCTAACCGTCATGTTGACTTTCTATTACACCTAACCGTCATGTTGCCCTTCTCAATTACACCTAACAGCCATGTTGACTTTCTTTTACACCTAACTGCCATGTTGCCTTCCTTTTACACCTAACCGTCTTTTTGCCTTTCTATTACACCTAACCGCGAAGATGCCTTTCATCTAACTGCCATGTTGCCTTATTCACATCTAACCACGAAGTTGCCTTTCTATTACACCTAACTACCATGTTCCTTTCTATAACATCTTACCGCCATTTCATTTTTTACTACATCGAACCGCTAAGTTGCCTTACTATTTCGCCATGTATAATTACTGTTTTATTCCTCCGCTCTATTATTATCCAACATTTTTATTATTGATCCATAGTGTACAATTATCATTTAATCTATCCTCTATCTATCATCACTTTTTCATCCATCCACCATGGAATAACTTTTTTCAAAACTCTCAGACGACATTAATATCGGCTCATGTTTCATTAATATTTTATCTATTCATTACGTATTAAAACGTATTTTCACTTTTCATTATGCATTATTTTAAATCTTAAACCTCTCATAATTATCAATCCCCTTAACTATTTTATTAATCCAATGAGCAAAAGTGACGAGAGAAAACTTCCATGTTTGATATCATAAAAACTGCATCACGAATTCAATTGTCAATCATAAATATTTAGCATTAATAACTGTATTTTATGTTTCTTTATTGCAGAGCTACCAGTTTTATCTACATCAGATTTGTCTAGTTTGGAATTAACGAATCTTACACTAAATTGTAGTATAAATACGGATTGGTTTGACAAAATGTGGTGGACAACATCAAACGGTTCTATTATCAACTCCTGTAATAGATCCAGTGATAATTTTTCCCAAACTTGTCTTTCTGTATTATATAATGTAACAAGGGCAAACAAAGATGTTTACATTTGTCATGCTGAAAATCCACCACACTACATCATCAATAAGACTATTCGTTTGGATATAGTCTGTAAGTATGATATAATTTTCTACAGATAAAGACTATTAGTTTGGATATAGTCTGTAAGTATGTTATAATTATCTACAGATAAAACAAAACTTTATATAAGCACCGACTAATGAAAAGCCCCACAAAAAACAAGTCAAGACAAAAGAAAAAAGAATCATTTTTAGACATCACATAAATATTTGACTAAATATGGTAGACAATATCAAACAGTTCTATTATCAACTCTTGAAATGGATCCCGTGGTCATTTTCTCAAACTTGCCTTGCTGTTTTATTTAATGCAACGAAACCAAACAAAGCTTTTTACATTTGTCATGCTGAAAATCAAATTCACCTCATTACAGCATCAATAAGACTATTAGTTTGGTTTTAGTTTGTAAGTGTAATATATTTTTTGGTTAAAAGAGTAAAAATTCATTTGACATATTTAATGCCAGTGGCTTGTATCTATCTATCTATCTATCTATCTATCTATATATATATATATATATATATATATATATATATATATATATATATATATATATATATATATATAGTACTTAAAAAGTACTTAAAAGTACTTAAAAAGACACTGTCCACCTGTGCAAGTCAATGCGTGGCAAAGTTCAAATTTAATCGAAATAACAAATATTTATTCAGAATTTATTCCAATCTGCTGCTTAAATAAATATGAACATTTTATTTTTCCAGCTAAATTGATCAATGTGCTCTTTTTTTATAATGAGAATTTCCAAATTATTTTTTGTAAAGCAAATTTATTTACCTTTTATTCTAATTTAGACGGTCCTGGGAATTCTATCCAGTTGCTAAATATGAAAGTCAGTTCGCCATCATTTAATATTACTGTAAAGGAGGGAGACATTTTGAACATATCCTGTATTGCCGATTGCAACCCGAATTGTTACTATACCTGGAACACGAATGAGAGTAATGGTAGTTATCTTACTGTGAAAGCAAATCGGAAAATTAAAGGATTCACTTGTACTGCAGAAAATCAATATGGAAGCGATAACGCCAGCGTTAGAGTAAATGTTTTGTGTAAGTATCTTACAGAATACAAACAGAACGAAAAGCAAACATAAAATAGAATTAAAAATAAAATAATTGT
This sequence comes from Tegillarca granosa, assembly GCA_029721355.1. Taxonomy (NCBI): domain Eukaryota; kingdom Metazoa; phylum Mollusca; class Bivalvia; order Arcoida; family Arcidae; genus Tegillarca; species Tegillarca granosa. The sequence continues at coordinate 40,686 of JARBDR010000114.1, forward strand.
AATTAACAATGTTATTAATACTTTATACTTTAAGACTTTAAAGTAAAAATTAATTGAAATTAAATGTTTTCTAAGGTGAATTACATCTAAGATAATTCATTGCCAATTAAAGATCATTTGTTTTTTCAATGTGCGCATTAATGAACTACTGGTTTTAGAATAAGTTAATCGAGAGATAAGGGTCTCTTTTGTAGCACTGTTATAAAAGATGACCAGTGACCAAATATAAATAGGTTTATATCTATTTGAGATTTTTGAAAAAAAAATGTGATCGGCTTTTTATAGGAAGTGCAACACTTTTCTTTTTTAATTTGCTGTTTTTGTACTTAACTGTGTCAGTTCATGTGTTTTGTTTATGTTGCACACGTTTTTAATACAATCCATTTTGCTATCACAAACATTTTTTTTATTATTTATTTAGTTATTATAAGTTTGTTCCCAATGAATGAAGTGATTATTATCTATATAATATCAGTATGTTGTCCAGAAACCATTTAATACAAAACCTAATAAATTATGGCCCTATGGCAGACAATTACCAATGATTCTTGAGTTATATGATCTATAATTAAAGATATATCAGGAATTACCAATATAAAGACGCTCAATGGAAAAACAACATTTAATGAAACTGACAACATAACAATACAATGCACTGCGGTAGGAAATCCAAAACCAAGTATAATCTGGTCAAAGAATGGAGAAGCCATCGGAAAGAATAACAGTGATCACTTCTTGATATACCATCAAATTTTGAAATCAGAGGAAAGCATATCTGGGAACTTGTTAATTAAAAGGAGTGGTTGTAACGCAACAGGAAATTACTCATGTACCTCGTATAATAGTAAAGGAAACGACACAAAAACTATGTCTGTACTTGTTAATTGTAAGTATTAAACAGTCGCATGTCAAAGAAAACATTTTTATTTTATTTATTTATTTATTTATTTTTGTTGTATGTTGTACATGTCATGTCGGCCAGCTTAGTGTTTCCAAAAAAGTGTGAATGCCAGGTGTCTCTAAATTCCTTCACAATAATATACTTACAACATTCCAAAATATTTTATAAAAAAGAAAAACATGAAACTTTAGTAAAAAAAAAAACTCGTTCTCAACCAAACATATTGGCGTAAATTTACGGCAAACGAAACGTTTATGAACTAAAAAGCTTATTCTTCTAATAAAACCTATGTGTAGTACTTTGTCACCCGTTGTCTCTAGACAAAACTATATCAACATCGTCGATGCAACTCCATCATATCTCATTATTAGTCTTGAGCCAGTTTCTTAAGATAGTGTTAATAAACTTATGATGCCGAATCAATCAATAGATATTTCTAATTCTCTAATTATTAGAATGCTGTCTACTTTGACATTATTAAACTGTTAATAAATATAAAAAACTTATGTTAACTTGATTCAAATTAAATGTACATTAATTCTTATAAAGTTTGATCTCTTAAATGTTGGCAAGAAATAAGCATATGCACAGGAGTATGGAAAAGTTACCATGAAGATTTAAAAATTGATACAAAGTGATCCTAAACTTGAATGATTTTACTAGTTGTCACATGAAGTTTGTCTTTGTTTTAAATATTGTTAAATAAGCACCACGTGTTTCTCAAACATTGAAGGTAGCATCTGACTGAAAAACATAAAATCGTCATTGAATTTTCCTTTTGTAATTTTTATTTCTTTTTTATTTATTTATTCATTTTTGGTATATCGCTAGATTAACGTCTTTAATAATGTGTCAAAATATTCTCTCCCCTGTAAAGCTATTTATATAATGAATGATGAGACGAAATACCGTCGATAACTCATCTTATTTGCATAAATACAGGCAAACTATCCAATTTAAACGATAATCTGGCGAGAATATTATATTCATGACATTTTAATATTCAAATTAAAAAACGGAAATCTTGTCACTTTCAAATATCTAAATCAGCGGTTCAGGAAAAACTTCCCCGTTTATTTTTCTCTTAGCGACATATTTTGAAAATCGCAGAATTTATATAAATATGTTTAAGTTAAATCTTGTTAAAAACTCAAAATCTAGTAATAATAAGGGTTCCGATTTTTTAACTGTTTTTTTGAAAAGTTCAGAAAACAAGAGACGTTTAAAAACTTATTTAAAAAACATAATTTATTGTAAATATTGCAGGCATATTTATTGAATTTTTTACTGTTTTTGTTTTAAATAATTAAACTACAAATTACAATATTATTTTGAACAGTAAAATAAACATTAAAATTATTAATAATTTTGACTAAAGTTGTCCGAAGTTATCCGTATGGTTATTGCAAAACAGTACCAAAAAAAGAAACAAATAAATAAAGAAATAAATAAACGCTAAATGGCGTTTTAGAGAAGTAGATTATTGAGACCTCCAAATTGAGAACACTTATGCTGCTTCTAGTGTACTTGTCCATTCTCGGAACTCGGAAAGTATGTTCAACGCATACAAACATACACAATAATCAGGTTTGAAAGTGGAAAACATGAAAAGTAGATCAATGTTAAAAAATTTCCTGTGATAGTTTTCACATAAAAAAAGTCATATCTATTTTACCGTTCAAAAGTCCCTTTAACATAATAATAATAATAATAATAATAATAATAATAATAATAATAATAATAATAATGATAATAATTTAATAATAATAATAAAAATAAGAATAATAATAATAATAAAGATATTAAATCAAATTTTGATAATTAAACCTTCCTTGTATTTGACAGTTTATTTCGGGTTTTTTCATTTTTGAGGAGCGCATGACTGATTGTTTCCGTAGCACTTTCAATGATAAGTGTTTTTTAATATTAATTCAAATCACGTTCTAGGATATTTCATAACAAAAATATAAATATTGGACACAACGCTGTATCAAACTCTTGATAAATGCTAATTAGATGTGTATGTTAAATGATACAGCACTAGCGCAGATTATTTATTTAAATATTCGTTCATGTTCCTCAAAATTACAATAATTTTACAGTCTATTTTCAGAATCAATAATTCTATTTTAAAAATCGCATCAACTTAGCTTAATCTGTATACCTGAACTCGGTGTTTTAACTCGCAGTTACCGTGATGCTTTCGTATGTTGTACGCAAACATTCAAAGGTTTCCTAATCTTTCAACATTATTTTCTCAGACGACCTAAAATTAAAGACGAGGAACGCTAATACCTTGACGGCGCATCAGTCTTTGAAGTTAAAGAACTACGAAGAGTAAATGATGTCACAAATACTTTCAGTTATGTGACACTTGTCAGATACTACCTGAATTAACGCATGCGTTGGTATATTCATATATGTTTCAACACACGACGTAAACTTTTTAAACAAACAATATTATAGGGACATCCAAACATATGTATCGGACTTTTATTCATAATATTATCAATTACAACAGTATATATGACATTAAGATTTTCAGTAAAACGTAAAATTGCAGGGATAAAACAGTAATAAGTAATGTATATATCAAGTTAACATTTTACTATAATTAATCAATCCAATTTAACCAAACCTTGCAACGTAAATCTTTTATATCGCAGGAATAATCTCGATGGTACTTATGATACGATTTTTTTTTTCAAACAATATCAAAAACAAGACACCAAAACGCTGTCCCTGCAAAAACTATTTGTTGAAGTATGATAAAATATGTAAATAATTTTGCAGTCTGATAGAAAAAGCAAATTCTTTTAATTGTCTGTTTAATTTTGTGTTCATAGTAATGAATTAACGCTGTCTGTTGTACATATAGATGTAAACATTATGTAATCTAACAGAAAATAATAATATTTTTATTATAAGATATAACACGGTCTCATGAAATTCAAGTCAAAATATTTGATTGACCTGTTACTTTGGTTGTCATAAAACCGCGTTCGCAATAGTATGTAATAAGCATATCATATAACTTCTTTTGTCATTGCTTTTAAAAAATTTTATACAAATACATAAAACAATGGGCCGTTAACACTATCGAGTTGCCGCCCCCTGATCCGCTAGAGGGCTACTACTTCCGGGGAGTTCAGAGTTGTAAACAAGTGGTTGCTACTATTATTTATCTATTAGATGCCCGGTGTATTAGTTTAAATGCATCGATTCTTTTATGTAAAAAGTTATACATAGACTTGTCTGTTGTTTTAAATACATCTTGTAATTAAAATTAATTATCTTTAGTTGTCATTGAAATTTTACAGTGTTAAATATCGATTTTATACGATTTGACGATGCGAATGTTAACCTTATCTGTACACGTGCTCAGTGAATGGGGAGGGTTAGCCCATAGAATTTATCCGTAATATAATGGGGAAAAAATCATCATTTGTTGCAATTTTTATTGTAAATAGTGAATTTATACTTAGTAATTGGTCTCATACACGCGTAACCTGGATATACTGAGTAATATATGGTTGACTTGGATTTAGTCCTGAAAATCATGACTTTTAACGGTTTTGCTATATTGATATGTGCTGTAACGGCACAGAGAGATACAATATTTAATATTAAACATGAAAACAGTTAAAAATTGTAATTAAAAAAAAACATTTGTGTCCTATTTATTAACACGATCCACAGTATGTATTTAACAATAAAGGGAAATATTAGTTAATTCAATAAAATTAAAAAGTAACGACTACATACAATTAATTTTTGTATTATAATTTGGTTTATTTATCTTCCGTTTTATTATCATTATTATTATCATTATTTTATTATAAATTTATGTAAACCCTTGTCAGCACAAGCGATATGTCTAACACGACATGCAATAATTATTATAATCACAGATTTTTGAAAACAACGATTGGTATTCAAAACAAAGTGAAAACGTTTCAACTAAAACAAACAGAAGCAAACAAATTATAAACAAGCCAATTTATTACTATCAGCAAATGTTTTTGCTCTCTCTGAGAGAGAGAGAGAGAGAGAGAGAGAGAGAGAGAGAGAGAGAGAGAGAGAGAGAGAGAGAGAGAGAGAGAGAGAGAGGAGAGAGATTTAAAATGAAAGCTTATTTTCTGTGGGAAATATTCGAATATAGTGAATAGAAGTGATAATAGAAAAAAAGAAGTTCGAAGTAATTATAAGTGATAGAGAGAAAATGCTCGTAGTAATTATAAGTGATAGAGAGAAAAGGGTACGTAGTGATTAGAAGTGATAGAGAGAAAAGACTCGTAGCGATTATGACTGATAGAGAGAAAAGGACATATAGTGATTATGATTGATGGAGAGAAAACAGTAATTATTAGTGATAGAGAGAAAAGACCTAGTAATTATGAGTGATAGGGAGAAAAGGGATTGTAGAGATTATGACTGACAGAAGAAAAAACGTAGTAATTATGAGTGATAGAGAAAAAAGGGCATGTAGTGATTAGAAGTGATAGAGAGAAAAGACTCGTAGCGATTATGACTGATAGAGAGAAAAGGACCTATAGTGATTATGAGTGATAGAGAGAAAACACAGTAATTGTTGGTGATAGAGAGAAAAGACCTAGTAATTAAGAGTGATAGAGAGAAAAGGATTGTAGAGATTATGAATGACAGAAGAAAAAACGTAGTAATTATGAGTGATAGAGAGAAAAGGACTCGTATTGATTATGGCTGATAGAGAGAAAAGGTCTTGTAGTGATTATGACTGATACAAAGATAAATCATTAGTGGTTTTAAATTACGTTTGAATTTTTATATTAACAATATTTTTACATGGCTTGTGTAATAATAAAATTTGTTAAAACGGGCTCTTAGTAACTGTGAAATGTGTTCCGATTATCTCAAATTGAAAACCAACTATGGTTGTTTACTTTAAATAATTTCCTTCCATCAAATATACAAGTGTCAAAAAATTTTAAGGTATTTTGGGAAAATAAAAACCTTTGATGTATATAAAGTCGTGATAAGTGTATATATTAGACCATGTCAAGGTGTGGATATACACAGGTATCACCAAATACCTGTGTATATTCACCCGTCGATATACATGTTAATTAAGATTTATGGTTGTATCTTTCTCCCAGAGACAATCTTGTATACATGAAAAGTTTTAAGCATGCAATATATGTTTAATTTCATAGGTCAAGTCCTCCCCTATTACCTGATCAAGTGTCGAAATTAAGTCAACATAGACATCAACTCCGATTGCAAAAAGTCGGTTTTCTACACTGTTTGATTTAAATGACAAGTAGATAAAATAGAAATAAAATACTTTTAATAACAAATAAACTTCAAAGTTCATATATATGACCATTTTACATAAAACAATCGATGTATTTTAACTGAAACACCAGACTTTGAAAACATAAAAGATAGTAGCAACCAAGTAGTTTACAACCGTGAACTCCCCGGAAGTAGTATCCTCCTAGCGGATCAGGGGCCCGTAACTCGATAGTGTTATCGCCATTTACAAAAACTAATTGTAAAACTTTTGTTCAAAAATTAGGCAAACCAACCATTTTAATACCAAAAGAAAACTTAAAAGATCAGATTGCTACTGATACTGTTTTTGAAGTTTTGTATGAAGCCTATCCTGCACCAAAATTTAAATGGACCTTTCTAGCAGAGAACGAAAATAAAGATGAGGATATTACTTCTTCTTTTCTCGTTGTTAATAAAGTTGATGGAGCATTTCGATTCAGGTCACTATTATTGCTTAATAGAACATACACCGGCAAAACTGGACACTACAGAATAGATATATGGAATTTTCTCGGACACGCATCAAGACAAATATATATTCAAGGTAAAACACTAATTTGCTTATGTTCTGATTAAATACATGATTCTATAAAAAGTGTTTACAAAATAAAAGAGTAATGTGTCAATTGACTGTTACTAGATAAAGGTTTTAAATGTGAGTCTACGATTTTAAAAAGTCTGTCTAAATAAGAAGTCAGGGTTGAGCTTATGAAGCTAGATTAAACCTAGTACCATTAAAATCCCAAATCCCAAACGCAGTATAAATGTGACTACTACCAATTACATAATAGCATACTACTTGATGATTTGCGATGTAGATAGAACATTGATCTAATTTTTGCCCTCAAGTGAGACAAACGTTTAAGTTGCAAACTCAAAACAGGTGGAGAGAAGCCATTGTTTTTACCGTTCTGATGTTTTACTTATATCGAGTCGGTCTGACTAGTATGTTTGAGGAAATCGGAAGCGTGCTAACATATGGCAAGCAAACTGACAATCTTCTGACACTGTAAAAAGGGAAGTAACTGACAAATCTGAGGTCTGTTTCGCACTTACGTGATGATTGGTAACAGTGCTTAGAACTATTCGCCAAAACACAAAAGAAATTAGAAAAACTCCTCGGTTGAAAATCATTATTTTTTTCAAAATGAATCAGTTCAATGTGTATATTTTTTGTTGTAGGGATTCATATAATTTTGGAACTTTGGATTCATTACTTTTTAATTATTTTGCTTATGTTTCTGATCTACCAAACTTACGGGGAATGATTTTTCGAAACATTCACATATGGCACATCAAAATTGAACAGATATTCTTTTATATATTTACTACCCCTGAGTGAGTGCCACTGCTGGTTGAGTAAAACTCGCCGAGAGTATCCATAACTCAGTAGACAGTATTTTGTGCTGTAGGGAAATGTACACCATTTAGCAAAATTAATCTGTCTTAATTTTTAAAATTATTTTAAACAAAGGATTGTTCTGTTATAAAAAGTATTCCTTAGCAGGATTTCGATTTATATAATTTTTGAACTTTTGATTCATAATTTTTTTAACTGTTTGCTTATGTTTTCAATCTATCAAATTTTTCGGCACGGTTTTGTGTCACTAATGAGGAGTAGTTTTTCGAAATATGCACAATATATTTATCATAGCAACTTTTTACTTTGGCTATTTTTTCCATTAATTATCAAATTGTTTGGTGCTTATTGTATCGTGCTATGTTAATAAACTTTATCTTCCAGAAGAAAAGCAAATTTATTTGTATTTATTTCTATCGAATTATTTGTTTTTATTTTATGTATTTTGTTTTGTAGACCATAAAGTAGTTCGCGTGAATGTCTACTTAGTAGTTTTGCTGCCAATACTGTGTTTTGTCCTTCCAATTTACATTGTTGTCATGTGTAAAATATGCATAAGGAAACGAAAAAGCGCAATAGGTATATCTTTCTCCTGTCTGCTTTTGGATTTTTATATTTATTTGATACTGCAAGCCTCGGCTAATCAAGGCCCTTAAAAGTTTTATGGCCGCCATCACAATATTGTTGATGAGTATGAAGTCACTGTATCCAGACGTAAACTGGATATGTTTGACTTACCATAGTTCCTTGTTTCTTTTATTCTCAAAATTGACTTTGCACTTGACGGGTGTAGCTAGCTAGAGAGGAGGTGCTTACTCTTCCGGGGCACCCGGCCTCACTTCCTTGATGGAAGTTAATGTGTATAATTAAATTTGCCAGTTTTCAATGTTTTTTATTTTTTTTTGGGGGGGGGGGTTGATTTGGAAATGTACTGGTATGTTTGTGTTTTATTTATAATCATAATATTTTAATTTTTTTTTTACAAAAAGTTAACTTATTTATTCATTGATTTATTTACTTACTTATTAGTATTTATTTATTTCCTATAAGGTATGACTTTTGAAATTTACGTCTTCATTTAAGTTTATTTAAAATAACTTACACAGTTTTAAGGTAATAAAACACAAACATACCTGTCGGTTCCTTAATCAAAATCCAAAAAGCAAAGTAAAACCTAAGAAAATTTACTAATTCAGTTTACATGTGAACTTCCACCAAAGAAGTAGGATGGATGTGCTGGAAGGGTAAGCACTTTTGTTCAGCAAGCTAATCAAGCCATGTGCAAATTCAAAATTTAAATAAAAGAGGAACACGGAAACTATTGGACGTCAAATATTCCAAGTATAAAGTTTAATACAACTACTTTATAATTTTTGTTAACAACTAATAGTAAACGAATGACAAGTGGGAGAATTTAATGCCTTTTGTCAGACTGGAATAAGGAATAGTTCTAAAAAGAGTAGAAAAATCAGAGGGTTTTTTTCTTAATATTTGCTGAAAAATAAAGTAAAAATCAGTAACAAGATAAAGTAAAAATCAGTAACAAGATATTTGAGTGGGTTGTTTTCTAAATCAGATTCAAAAGAACAATAAACGATATGAATTTGTACAAAAATCATGCATAGATCTGTTTCAAACATAACTTTGTTTTCGCTCACGAAATTACTTATCTGCCTTTCTGTCTTCATCATTCATTTTGGACTGATATCGCACATTGCATATAAATCGGTTTGCTGCAGCAACAATGTGAAGACAGAAAGCGGTTAAAAAGAACAGAGTCTGCGTGCCAACTGCAAGCTGCCTAACAAAACTAAAATCATTTTTCCAAATATTACGATCAAATTTTTACATTTAGTAAATATTAATTGATATCAATACAAACTTTTTATTGTAGACAATAAAGCTGAGGAGAGACGGTAATATTTCGTTTTTTTAAATCTTATTCAAAAATAGAAAATTGTCTTTATATGCATAATTTTAACATTGTATCGCGAAATTTGTTTTGAATTTTATCAGTAATATTAGAATTCGTTGACAACTAATGTTTAAATTGCTGTTATTCTGAATTAAAATTAAATCGTTAATAGTTAAAATAATGTCGTTGCATGTCAAACTACTCGTGTATATTTGAAAGATTTTTGATTGAATAATTTATTTGCATTTGTTGTTATAGGAGTGATCTGTCTGACTCAGGCATTCGGAACGTCTATGTGAATCGTGTACGAGAGATTGGTAAGTGGAATCCGAATACATTTAATGATATTTTTTGTAAAATGTAGACGTTTATGCAAGAAAAGACATAAAACAATAAAATGAAACAAATGGTTTATTTTTCTGATTTTGTACAGTTTGATTCTTTGTAAATTGTAACATCTACCTCTTTGAAATTTTCAACAATACGTATTTTAAAATTATTTGATCAGTTTTATTTTCAAGCGTCCAGTCGCTCCCTTCTCCCATTTTTATTAGCAGAAAGAGTTTATTATATTTTGAAATATAAATTATAAACTATAGAAAAATGACAAAAACTATCAGGATAAATATAACTAACATAGATAGGGTAACAATAGGTTACATTCAACTTTATTTTTAGTGTACATTAAGGCTTTGATCTTCGCAGACTAACATAAAAAAAAGAAATTGAACAATAAACTCTTTGTTAATTTTGCTGTATTGGTTTATTTACATTTTAGAACTCGCGGCTTTGCGGTAAGTATTCAATCAGTCTATTCGAAAACATAATTTTTGTTATTTTTGTTTTGTTTGTTTGTTTGTTTGTTTTTTGTTTTGTTTTTTTTTTTTTCTTGGATCCATACAATATTTAACTATTAAGCATTCTTTTGTTTACATGAATAAACAATTTTTTTAAAAGTTTTCTCTTTTTTTACCAAATTTGTTTTATTTGATGAACAAATTTTAAGTAACGTGATGTCTATATAGGGAACGGTTCTACTTCGAACATTTGTACCTAATTAATAGGAATGTTTTAAACATCTTAGGAAAAAAACCTCTATTGTTACAAAATGTATAATAAATGTATGAATTTTTCCTCTTTTTCCGCTTTGTATTAATTCAATGTTTTCAAGTGGTACAATCTATGATGGCTCATATTTAGCAAATGTGGTTTTCTTCAAGAAAACAATTGAATTATCGGGATAATTTGTTAATGTTCCAAAACAAGTGCCAAGAAAAACATTATATTGAAAGTTAAAATTGAATATGCCTTTTAACAAGAAAATTAATGATTATTCTTTTATATTTCATCAAATATGTGCTCAGATGTGGCAATGTTGAAATGAAAACAAAATTAAACAGATTTGTCAAGTTATTGATTTCTCTTACATTTTATTATTGAATTTATAGACCCTATGAAGATCTGTCGATTAATGTAGAAAAAACAGCGTATGATGATATTAACGAAAGAAGAGGTAAGTTAAAGAAATAAATTATATATCGTTGATATCAGGGCCTGAAATTCGACGACTGTAACAGTTTTGCTGTTATCGTTTCTGTTGACACGACCATATGTAGGGTTTCAAATACTTCATAAAAATATTTGTGTTATATATAAGATAATGTTATGGTAAATTCGTATGTTTATACGTTCCGGATGTACATTTTTCAATTTAATAAAAACAACTTACCTTTGGTTTGACATTGACTTAAATTATAAACATTATTGATTTTACATTTTGTGTTTATTGTAGGATTGACGAATCCTCGAGATCTCGCAAGGTTCATAGATTTCTATTTTAAAACTGCATGTTTAATCTTTAAAATGGATATTTAAAGTTCATCCTTAAATGTGATTTTCAAAACAATAATGTTATTTGTTAAACCGCAGACAAATGTTTAAGAAGTTTTAAGTTTTATAGATTCTACATACTAAATGAAAAAAGTAATTTCTGCTTGATCGTCGATATATTAGATGTGTTAAAAATTCAATTAAATTTGGTTTGTATAAAATAGAGAAACATATTGTTGAAACAAAGGATTTTAACAAAATTATGATTAATAAAACACAACTTTCTGACAAACATTTTTGTTAAAAAAAATTACAGGATAGGGTATATTCAACAATTTGAAAAAATTCGACTGCTTTCAATGCGTATTTACTTCTCTGTCGATTCTATATATTTCTAAGTTATAAAGCATAAAATGAATACATTTTTCAACTTTAAATGAGGAACTGCTCAGCTTACCCTTATTTTGTTTTAAAAAATTAAAAGGGCAAATTCAAATGAACGAGGTTCAACTAATAGTTCCGCGTCTGGAATGGACATAGATGAGGATGGATATCTTGATATGAACGGTACGTTGAAAAGATGAATGATTACATGAATTAAAAACATTTTGATCCCCTTTGCAAAATGAAATACAATTGATCCTAATCTTTCCTCAATTTAATACCCTTTGCCAAACTTATTTCAACAGATACTTACCTTTAATCAATTAGAATTCTTATTTCTCGTCTTTTATTATTATTTGAATATCCTTTTTCTTTCAATGATAAATTTTGTGGGCTACTTGTTTAAAGACGTTAAAAAGTGTTCATAAACAAATTTACATCACAACAGTCGCAAGTTTAAATGTCTTTTAGATTCAGATATGGCTGTTGTATGTTATTCAACTTATATCCGCTGTAGTTCCTTGATATCTTGTGTTATTTTTCTTAATATTATTTACGCATAAAATCAAAAGGAACACAACTTTTGGACATCATTATAATTTTTTATCTATGACATTTATTTTTTAGAACACGATAGTACAGTTATTTGCATTAGGTATGTAAATACAATAAAACCAATTAACAATCATACAAACATCAAGAATAAAATGCTAAGGTAAAAATTGAAGTATCACATAACATATAAAAATTCTAGTGTATGTTAAAAATTTATCAATTGTATGTTTTTGAAACTTATGTTCGATATTTATACATTCTAATAAATGTTATTTATTTTTTGTATCTTCAGCAGTTTTGAACTTTTATAGACAATTTATTGATATTCTTTCCGTTATATGTATTATAAGACAAGATCCAAACGAACCAGACTCAACTGGAAGTTATGTTTCTGGAGTTGATAAAGATGCTGATGGTTATTTGATTATGAAAGGTACTTTAAAACGTGGTTAAAACAAATGCAAATATTCAATTTTTTAACTATAAAATTTTAACTTGTCTTTTGTATGATGATGTAAAATACATACATGTTTCTTTTTTTTTCTAGTGTTGTCTTATTTATCTTGTTTAACTTTAACGATCTTTTTGATATCTTTATAGTACTTTGGCATGAGCAGGCATAATCATGAAACCGATGTTAAACAAAGAAAGTTATTATCAAACAGCAAATAACAAAAATTGGATCAATGATTAATATATTGTTAACTAACACTGAATTATATATTAAGCGGAGTTTATTAAAGACATATAACATCATGTACTTGGAAAATTAAAGGAATAAGATTTCTTCTTAGAAACATTGATGATATTTAATAACAATTCAATATATAACTAAAATTTCAGTATCTTCTTATCTTATTTTTTATAAAACTGAAACACAAAATATTGCTTATATATTTCGTTATTTTAGAAAGGAATATTCTCAAACCACAATTGATTGTATAAAAGTCAATTTTGAAGCATCATAAACAAATACCTTAAACTACGAGAAACATGTCACTATATAGAACAGATGTTTTAAACAATATATCTTTTTCATGTTTTATACTCGTGGGTCTTAACCTTTAACCTCATTTCAAGACAAACAGTGGTGGTATTTTTCACAAATACATTTAAGTATACGGTTCTATGTTATCATCGTTCTGTTTTCCCAAACACTACTTTTTTATTTTCAGTATAATATACATTTTTTTTCAGTGAAAAATAAAAGAAAAATAACAAAAAATGTTTTATAAATGTATTTGTTATTTATAATATGTTTATTGTATAATTTTAGGACAAAATATTCCGAATTTTTGCAAACGGTATGTTTTTAACCTTTACGTTTTAAAATCCTAAATGATATTAGACCACCAAGACATATGAGGATTTTTTTACTTATCGTTTTGGCAGCATGTGTCGTTGCAAATCTGCCTAATGTACAATCAGAAATATAACTCTCAATACACTATCAACGTGTTTGATCCAAGATTTAATTTAGCGTAAGTTCCTAGTTATTGTATCACTTATATCAATATGTTACTTACTGTTAACGATACGAAACTGAACTTTATTTATTTTATTGACGTTGCTGTAGTTTTTGGAGTTGAGTTGAGTAATGGTGTTTAACGTCCCAGTAAAGAATATTTCACTTATATCGAGACGTCGCCAGCTATAGGCGAAAGTGCAGGAATTTAGCCTGTGCGTTGCGCTGATGGCATTATACAGCATGGTTCTTTATCGTGTCATGCCTGCCATGACACGGGACCTCGCTTATTTTAAGTTCCCATCCGAAAGAACCGTGACTTTTATTTCGTAATGCCGAGTGCTTGGCGAAAGAACAGTCACTACCCACTTTCAAGTCTTGGGTCAGACCCGGCCGGGGTTCGAACCCACGACCTTCTGTAGTTTTTGGAGAAATATGCATATACAAAGATACATTTAATAATCAAATGTTTTGCAAAATCATAAGTTTCACAACATATTCGCCTAGAAAATATCATCAGCAACATATTTTTAAAACGTATTATATAACAAATTGATTATAATCAGGATTTACAACTTTTCTCTCTTAAAAAGTTGAGTTGAATTGAGTAATGGTGTTTAACGTCCCAGTCAAGAATTCTCTTAAAACGTGATCAATGTTATTTTTACTCGTGTTATATAATGATCGTTTTATATTTGGCAAAAGGTGTCCATTTATATTGTATTGTCCTTTGTGTTCATATTATTTAGTTTATATTTTGTTCGATATTTTTGTACCAACAGGGTTGCATTTTACCTTTCAAAATTTTTATTTGAAAATAAATGCATACATGTTTTTCTTATTAAAGATGTGATAAAAAATCAACTGGGAGTATTGAAAACAAGCAATGTCTAGAAGACCATTGCTACAAACAAATGGAGGGTTTGTACATTATAGTTTAAAACAGTGCAAAGTCATTAATTTCGGAATATATAACATAAGAATTTAAAAATGAAAAATTGAAATATTAAATCAAAATTACCATAATCGGATTAAAAGTAATATATCCACAGTAAATGCAATTTGAAGCGAAAAATGAATATCCGAACAAGACAATAAAATACAGATAAATATTAAAGAAATCGACTATACAAATAAGGGTAGCCGTTTTTCTTGATTAAATTCTAATTCAGAGTCTTTGTCTTTTTGTTAAAGCTGTAATGAAAGATAAATGGTTAACTGTATTATATACTTTGATTTAAACAGAATTTTAAGTAACTTATTAACCATAAGGTAAATAACTTCGAAAATACTGAATATCTTTTATTTTTACTTTTTTATAGCTCCAAGTGCAAGAAAGAGCAAAGAAAAGGCTTCAGATGAAAACAAAAACACGAACAGCGAAATGTAAATATAAGAGACTTGCATAAATTTTAATTAGCTAGTTTAAACAATTGTACAATTTTTAGATTTATAATCATTTTAATACAGCTAGTCGTTGACCATTGTTGTAAAGAAGGAAACGGGTTGAGAATATTGAAAAAATTATATAAAGTTTGCAAAAAATTGTTCTGAATTTTGCGATCTTTATTGTTCTAATAAATCTTGCAAAAAAACTTAGTCGGTAATAAAGATTTTTCTGAATTTTGCGACCTTTTTTTCTGATATATCTTTAGAGACGATCCGTAGGTGATCAACCACTGTAACAAGCAAATGTTTCAAAAGTCAGGGAAATAATTTAAAGTGATGACAGATGACAGATGTACTTTTCGTGATATTTCCAAATTTTCAGCATATCGTTTCGCGGGTGCATTTTATTTTGAAGCGTATTTTGACAGTACAAACGATCTCTGCAATATGGATCCCACATATAATGAGAGATGACTAAAACAGGTACGCTTACAAACCGCTATGCAATTACTCAAAATGTTTCTCAAACTCAATCAATTTGCAAACATTGTTACTAGTGACGAATCGTGGTTAACTATTTCGAACCAGTCTGAAAAATTAAAACAAACATATGGTTAATTAAACACGGTAGAAGACCTAAAGTTGCTAAAAGAGGCATATGCACAAAGAAGGTTCTTTATTGCTTATTTTTCCTATAGGATGGTACAGCGGTGTTTTTTAACATACACGCCATAAGTACTAAATCATTTTAAAACCACCCAGACAAAAACGTATATTGACTTATTCTATCGGCAACATTTGTCTCACTTGTATCGATATATTGTTATATACTGTTAACGGTATCATACTGAATTATATTTATTTTATTGAGGTAGTTGTGTTTAACTCTCTGGATGAAAAAAGCATATGGGCACACAAATTTGTATAATGAAGTCCTTTGCATAAACAAACGTTTCAGAACATTACTCGCCAGCCAAGATATTAGAAAACATAAAATAAACATTTTGGATTCGCATGTAAACATATAAAGTTGCCAGTTGATATTAATTTGATTTATAACTTAAATAATTGATAATTTATAATACAAAAAAAAAAAGAAACAAAAAGTTGATTGATAACGTTTTCTTTTAAAGAGGTCATTAAGGTCTAATAAAGCGTCAAAGCAAATAATTACCTATTTTTAAAAAACACCTTTTTTCTTTTCGCATGTTCTTGTGATAGAAATTCACACTGAATGTTTCAAAATTGTAACAGGTTTTTAACAAGTGTATAATTTCCTTTTTGGCATTAAAATAAGTGTTGAAGCTAAATTTCACCATATTTATTGGTGTTTATAACTGTAATGAGAGGCTTATTCCGATTTTTGTTTTAATTAGATCAAAAATACTTACTTTCTCAATATTTGTTAATATAAATTTTTTAATTAAACTTTTTGTACTTGCGTTAAATAACCATCGTTTCGGCAACAGTAAGCTTCTTGCGTAATCTTTCGTTCCCGAAAGACTGTGAAATGTCCGGAAGTATTTCATAATGATCAGATTTTCTGTTCTTTGTTGTATTTGGTACAAGCAGGGTTAAAATTTCCGTTAAAATATACATGTTTGTATTTGAAATCTAACTGATACAAGTATTTTTCTTATTAAAGATCAGTTAAAAAGTCAACTGGAAGTATTGAAAATAAGCAATATACAGATGACGATGGCTACATACGAATGGAAGGTTTGTTCTTTATAGTTTTAAAAAAGATCAAATCATTATTTCGGATTAGTTTATTTCTATAATTTTGGAACTTTAGATTCATTATTTTCAACTGTTTGGCTTATGTTTTTGACCTATCAATTTTTTCGGTCTTAGTGTCACTGATGAGGAATGAATTTCCGAAATGTGCACATCTGGCACATCAGAATTTAACTGGTATTTGTTTTATATATTTAGATATATAACTAAGGATTTAAAATGGTGAATAATAACAACTTATGAAAATTGAATCAAAATACCTTAATAGGATTAAAGTAACGTTTTCAGAGTAAATATATAATACAAATACCAGTTAAATTTTGATGTGCCAGATGTGCACACTTCGGAAATTAATTCTTCATCAGTGACACTAAGACCGAAAAGTTTGATACATCAAAAATATATAAGCCAAACAGTTGAAAATAATGAATCTAAAGTTTCAAAATTATATAAATCCAAATCCAGCTAAGGAATGCTTTGCATGAGGGAACAAACCTTAGTTTTAAATAAATTTCAAATTTTAGACGACTGAAAATTTTGCTAAATGGTACATTTTCTGACAGAACAAAGTACTGCCTACTGAGTTATGGATACCCTTGGGAAGTTTTACTCCACCAGCAGCGGTACCCGCTGAGGGGTAGTAAATATATAATACAAATACCAGTTAATTTTTGATGTGCCAGATGTGCACATTTCGGAAATTCATTCCTCATCAGTGACACTAAGACCGAAAAGTTTGATACATCAAAAATATATAAGCCAAACAGTTGAAAATAATGAATCTAAAGTTTCAAAATTATATAAATCCAAATCCAGCTAAGGATTGCTTTGCATGAGGGAATAAACCTTAGTTTTAAATAAATTTCAAATTTTAGACGACTGAAAATTTTGCTAAATGGTACATTTTCTGACAGCACAAAGTACTGCCTACTGAGTTATGGATACCCTTGCGGAGTTTTACTCCACCAGCAGCGGTACCCGCTGAGGGGTAGTAAATATATAATACAAATTCCAGTTAAATTTTGATGTGCCAGATGTGCACATTTCGGAAATTAATTCCTCATCAGTGACACTAAGACCGAAAAGTTTGATACATCAAAAATATATAAGCCAAACAGTTGAAAATAATGAATCTAAAGTTTCAAAATTATATAAATCCAAATCCAGCTAAGGAATGCTTTGCATGAGGGAACAAACCTTAGTTTTAAATAAATTTCAAATTTTGGACGACTGAAAATTTTGCTAAATGGTACATTTTCTGAAAGCACAAAGTACTGCCTACTTAGTTATGGATACCCTTGGGGAGTTTTACCCCTCCAGCAGCGGTACCCGCTCATGGGTAGTAAATATATAATACAAATACCAGTTAAATTTTGATGTGCCAGATGTGATAAATTGATTTGACAGGAAAAATTAACATCATGGCAGGAAAATAAAAAATAACTATTTCCTGAAAAATGATATTTCCTATTTTTTGTCTTTTCGGTAAAGATGTCATGAAAAACCAACGAATTCGATTAAAACAGCAGTCTATTAAACTAACTAATAAACCATTATGGTATATAGCTTTACCTAGACAGGAAAATACTGAATTTTTTTTCTTTTTACATTTTTATAGCTCCAAGTGCAAGGAGGAACAAAGAAAATGATTCGGATGAAATCTAGATAGTGATATGTAAATATAAGTGGCTTGCAACAATATTAAATTCGTCTATAAATACAACTGTTTAAGTTTTAACGATAATATTGTTAACTTTTCACAAAATACGTAAAACGCAAACATTATGTCAAACAGTTATATTAATAAGCCTACAAGTGTCTATGTAAGGATATATAATTGATTTTATCCTGCAAAACATGATGGATGTATTATCATTGAAAAAGTGCTATTTTAACTTGTCTAACTAGTAAAACAAAATATGTAAACAATGTATAATAGGAAATATAACTCAAGAGTCAAGCTATGTAAAGATAAGACTGCGTTTTTAAAAGACATTTTAGTCTGGGTTTTTCGTATAAAAATGAAAAATTGTAATTGCAAATCTAGTAATTATTTTCAAAGATATCTAGTAAACTACGAGAGATGTTTTGTTTGTAATGTGTATTATGCGATTCATCAAAATCATTTACTCAAACAGTGAAATGAACATTATATCCCTTCGAAGTATTTTCCTGGGTTGGAAATACATAATTTCTAAATCCATTTCTGAAATGTGTGACTGCAAGCTGATTTAGGCAGACTTCTGAGGCACTGGCTGGTGACTGAGCCAAGTGCTTGTTTGGGACCTGTTACGATGACTAGATAAGAACTTTTTAAGTTTTTGAAAAAGGAAAAAGTAGCATGGGGTTACATATGGATAGTATGTGGATGTAGCAGGACGGAAATCTCCTCACAAGCTCAGGTGTATGTGAAGGAACATTATCATCAAGTAGATGAACACGCTTAAATCCTGACACAGATCGTCGTTTAAGATAATGTTTCTTTGGCTTTTTGGTAAAACAACTCAGTGATACCATGTATATTACTTTTGCCCTTCGGTACCGAAATTTGTACGGCTATGCCATCATATAGGAAGACTGTGCAATAAAGAAAAATATTTGTACTTATGCTTTTTTGACAAGGACAGTTCTTCTACCCTGTTTATTTAATCATGTTTTGATTCTTGTTTTGTCTCTCTGGTTTGAAATAGTGAGTCCATGTTTCGTCACTAGCAAAAATGTCTGCAAATGTCTTTGATTGAATTTGGGAAACATTTTAAGCAATTTCTTAGCGGCCTATACTCGTACACGTTCTGTTCTTAGTCATTTGTCTATATAAGCAGGTTAAATCTGGCTGAAATTGTTTGTATTTTCAAAAAAGGCTTCAAAATGATATGCTTTCTCGATAGCGATATGCAACAGCTTTGATAGTATCAGGAATCGTACATCTGCCATCACTTTCAAATATTTCCCTTACTTTTAAAACATTTGCCTTGCCTGTTGCAGTCACAATTTCCCTTACTTGTTTATACTGTTGGGATGGTATTGACTACAGCTATTCAAACGTATCATGATAAGCAAAATTGTACAAAACGTTAATGCACTGTGGTTCAAACATATTGAAAAGCCCTCGTAACTGTTTAACTTTATTATTATTATATGTGTTTTTCAAGATTTTATTAACTGATTGCTCATTTCCGCTGATTATCATTACTGAATTTGATGATAAGGAAAAACATTTAAAATGTTAAATAGTTTAAATTATTAAGTTAAATTGTCATTGTAGCAAGCACAATGACTAAAGTCTTTCGCCACCCCATCATTTTAAATTCTCCTTCACACAACAGGATTAGTTTGTTAATTAAAATGTTATTAACATCACATCAACAAATTTATTTGTTATTTGGTAGTTTTATAATTTACTTAGGAATATTCAAAGAATAGATTATATATATGTTTAACAGAAATATCTGTGTTAATTTTGTATGTGGGTATATGTTATTATGTGACTTTCGCCTATAACATATTTTGCCAGTTTGCAAAGTTTTTACTTTAATTTTTGGATTGTGATATGGACAAGGACTGGTATGTTTGTTTTATTAATAAATACATGTCAACACACACACATACACACATTGCCAATTTACACACACATTCATAGAACCAACACACACACACACACACACACACACACACACACACACACACACACACACACACACACACACACACACACACACACCTCTTTTTTTCTGTAAAAAACTTACCATGTAGAATAATATATTATTATTAGTATATTGCTACGCCTAACTACTTATATGTACTATATAGATTATTGAATATTATTTGTAAATACATGTTATATATTGTTAAACATAGTTACTTCCCCTCTATACTTATAAATGCATCTATAAATTACTCACACATATGTGTGAAGGTATGTAATTTTTGTAGAATAAAAGGATTTAAAACACAAGGTTTTATTTAATCTATTGTCAACTTTCTGTTACTTTGCAGTAATATCCCTGCTTCTCCTGAGTATGGTGTATATGTTTCACAGTTAATACGATAAAGTCAAACTTGTTTTCACTACGGGATCTTACTACAACGAAGCAAACTGCTTACAATTAAATTGTTGACCCAAGAATATTGCAAGCAAAGGCTAATCAAGGCCCTTAAAAAGTTTTATGGCCGTTTTCACAATATTGTTAATAATTACGAAGTCACTGTATCTCAACTTCTACAGGTTTTTTTTTTCTTACCATAGTTTCTTGTTCCTTTCATTCTCAAATTAGACTTGCCCGCGACTGGTGTACCTTCCGGAGAACCCGGCCTCACTTCTTTGATTGAAGTTCACGGTCATAGCTAAATTTGCCGGTTTTTAAAGTTTTTACCTTTTTTTAATGGGGTTGTGATTTGGACATGAACTTGTTTCATTTAGCCCTTTGACTTAATCTAATTGTATCGAAAAATATTAAAATTCTAAATAGTAGTATAAATATTTCAGTTAAATTGTCATTGTAGCAAGTACCCCATCATTATAAATTCCCCGCACACACCAGAAGAGAAGTTGGTTGATTATGATGTTGTTATCATCACATCAGCATTTTTTCTTTTTCTTTTTCTTTTTTTTTTATTTTTTTTTTTTTTTTTTTTTTTTTTTCTTTTTTAGGGGGGGGGGTATTTTCTTAGTAATATTCAAGGAATACATTATGTATATGTTAACAAAAATACCTGTGTTAACTTTATATGTGAGAATGTGTTATTTTGTACTTATACTAGTACACACTAAAGAAGATGTAAAAGAAACTAAAGCTGCTCGCTCAGTTTCAGCAGACTGGCATAAAACTGCCCCGTCCATTTTCCTGACACCAGATGAATCAGTCAATAATCTTGGTTCCTAATACTGAGCAAGGCGAGAAAGCAATATCGCAATATAATGTCTAATGAATTGCCATGCCGGGGTTTAAACCCATGACCAAAAAAAATGGAAACCGGAAACGGAACAAATGTTTTTAAAACTTTATCCAAAGCTCAAAGTCATAAAACCATGTAAAACCTATATTCTTACCAGCTGAATGTATAAACCCTTTATAAATCTATATTATATGAGGAGTTGGTGTCTAGTAAGGTAGAAGACTTTATTATTACTAGAATTGTAATTGGGGCAAGAATGATAACTAAAGCCTTCTAAGCCCCCTACTTTGTAACCCATCTTCATACTACAAGATTAATTTGTTGATTATTATGTTGTTTACATCGTTTTAGCAATTTGGCAGTTTTTTTCTAGTTTAATTAGTCACATTGTTCCAATCAGCAATTTTAGCTATTCGTGACAAGAAAAAGGTTATTAATTTCTATGAAGTAATCTAGGTACCATTTACTTATAGTTTCTGATGTTAGCGTGTTAAATGTGGTCTGTCATGTACTAACACACACTCAGGGCGACATTTTGGTAAATATGCTAGCTCACCCAGTCAGTGTGTACCTCTTCACCAGTTCATTATCCTGACACTGGGTGAACAAGTCATCCTCTTAATTCCGAGCACCTACAAATATATCAATATCTTAAATTTTAAAGTCATATGAATGACCCGGTCATGGATCGAAGCGATGACCTACCGCTTTCAAGACAGACACTTTTCCAACTAATCCACTATGATGATCATTGCTCTTGAGGCAGACTTTCCACCACTAAGCCCCAAGACAGTAACAACCATCAATAAATAAGATGTTCTTTTTCACTTAAAAAAATCAATAAACCTAATAAAAATATCTTAAAAATGTATCACTATATATCAGTTTAATATCCACATTCCTGTATTGAGTGGTCTAAACTACATGTGTACAATTTTGATCACTGTTTCTCCAATCCAGCCTAGATTAAATCCCTTTTTAAAAGAACTCAGTGTATGGTAGTTCAATAGTTTGCCTTGCAAAAGTCGATGGTTTTCTCAAGGAATCCCAGTTTCCGCCATCTTCTCAGAACTGACAACTAATATAAGTTAAAAATTGTGCCTGTTTTCCAGTTCTAAAAGATCTCCCTAAAAGTTCAATTTTATCGCTCCAGCGATTTTACTAATAAATTCATAAATATATTTAGAGATATATGTTATAAAATTTAATTATATCCTGAAACCATACTACTCCTCCATTTCATTAATCTGGCACACGCGAAACACTTAATACTATATTATTCTTAAAGAGCACAAGGCAAGGAAGTAATATCTCAATTTTAAGACAAATACATGTATGACGAGGTTTGTACCCATGACCTCCAGAGGCGGATATCTACCACTAAGCCACTAAGTTCGACATGCACACAACTCATATTAGCAGGGGAACCAGTTAATAATAAACATTTTTCCATTTTTTAATGAACTCTCGGAAAAATTTTTTAACACACCAAAAATTAAAATCTCTCAAAAACTGCTAATTATTACTTTTGTATCATTATAAATTAATGTCGGAAACTAAGATACATTTCGTTTGCGAGTTTAGTAAACACTGGTTTTGATTCTTTAAAACTAATGTTAAGTGGTTTGTTGGTAAAACAGCTATGGCAGTTAGAATCACCTGATACATAATTAATCGTCAATTATTCAACTTTGATAGCAAACTGTCAAAATTTGTGAGGGGTGTAACCAAACTTGTGATTGAGGTATGACGACTGTATTGTCGCAAAAGCTAGATATGTAATGGATAATTAACCAGGAATTAAAGAAAGAATACCTATGAAAAGCGGGTTATGGTGCTAATGAAACTGTTTTCAGTTCTTTGATTAGCACTTTCCTTGAGGAATGAAATCAAGTGTGTTTTTGGGTGATGGTTCTTGATATTAACGAAATTGAGAGGAAGGGTTTAGAATTCTTGTCCCACAAACCCCGAAAAAACTCCATTGGTTTTTAAACACTTTTAAATGTCTATTATCAATCAGATACTATACAGTAAAGAGGCAGGAAACTTAACTATTTAAATGTTATACATGTATATGATGCCACCCAGCCCCACCCTACGCTTGGGAATGACCTTAGTCCATTATATATTACTATCACTCTGTTCAAATTTAAATAACGAAACAGAAAAAATTTAGTTTAGGGGTGGGATCACAATCATTTAAAATCATACATGTACATAACACTATGCAGCCCCAACGAACAGTTTGGAATGACCTTAGGTGTCTTTCATAAATATCATTCTTTTCATTTTAATATGCGGAATCAAAAATATGTATTATAGGGGTAAGGATCTTGATAGTTAAAAGTTATGACAAAGTCCCACTCGGCACATCCCATAGTTGTTACCCTGGAAAAAATATATGAATTTATCCATCTGTAGAAGATGAACACAGGTATTTATGGTTTTACAACAGTACACAGCTTTGTGTATATGTAAAGATTGGTGATTTTTCTTTTAAGGATCCCGCTCTCATGCCCCTCGACCATTAAGTCTCGGTGGTTGCAAAAACCGCTTAGCTCAACGACAATATCGAAACCTATCCTGAAAATAAAATTAATATGAAATGGCGTGACTATGAGAAATCTCGCGAAGAAATATCACCAGGTGCAAAAAATGGAACACCGTAAAACGGAAGAAAAGCAATAAGTCTTCGAACTAGTAAGATGAAAGTTTAAATACTGCTTTTTCCTAATGTATTGTAATAAAAAACTAATTTTAAGTAGCTAGAACAATGGAGTGGGTTTATGATGTCTTAGTCCAAAATAGAAAATCCAAATATTTACGCTGTCATACATCGTTAAAATGTATAAAATTAATTATTCGAAAAAACTAAAATAATAAGAGTCACAAAGAGTAATTAAAGTAAAAGTGATTGCTAGAAAACATTCTACATTCATTGTTTTAAAGAGGGTTTAACATCAATATAAATGCATCATTTTATTGTTTTTTATTTAAACATAATATAACATAATATTCTATTTTACGCATTCTTCATCGGTGACACTAGGGACGCTATTAGATGAGGTAAACCCGATTTTACAACTTTATTGCATATTTTAGCATCTATATTAACCATTATAAACTCTTGTAGTAAAGTTATAAGACTAGACATTTTCCTGTAACTGATAAACGATATTTATGAAATAAACAATTAAACATAAACTAAATTTTTGATTTTAACTGAATCTTAACTAAGATGAGTAGATTCTATACTAATCTGATCTTGCAGACTTCAATTCATTTCAGAATGTAAACAATAATAGTCTAAATCTAGAATCTCAAAGTGAAGTCTTGTATCTAATTGCTGACACAGGAAATCACTGGATAATGAATCTCTGTCTCGTTTATTACTTATGTAAAGTTATTCATTGAAATGCATTCATTATAATAAATGTTTCATTTTCTTGACAACGTTTAACATAATAAACTGTAATATAACCACTTGTCAAAAATGAAATTTGTTCTTCTTTTTGTGTTGTTTTTGTATAATTTGGATAGACACACATTGCAAAAAGTATATTACATAGCCCATGTATTAATATTAAATAGAATTAAGGACATGTACGCATATACTAACTAGCTTTAAACATGACCCTATATATATATATATGTTAATATGGGTTAGTTTTAACATACTCGATTGTAAATTAAAAATTGGCATTAAACTTTTTTGTAAATTAACTAATATTTGTAACCGAAACTCGTTTGCAATCTACACAACAAGATTCTTTCATAAAAGAGTCATAATAGTTACAATTATTACAACTATGAAACATATTCATTAAAGACAAAAAGAAAAAAAATTCTATTATCAATAAGACCTTTGACTAAAACTTAATTATTCAGAAAATTGTAAACAATTATTACTTCAGAAACCTCACAAATATGTTTCTGTATACTTACAGGAATAAATCTTATTGAGATACTTATATTTTCCTTTATCGTTAATTTCTAAATTTTAAATTTCAAAATGAAACGTGCAGTGCATTATCTTAAAACATTAAATTTACTAAAGCTATATGTACATATTGAAATAATTAGCTTTCTGAATAAATTTTGAAATAATGTAATCTATATTGTTATTAGAATTTGACCAAAGAATTCATCATCAATATAAAGTAATAATTTACTTATTGAATCACATGCCAATTTTATTTATATGTCTGGCTTATGACAAAAGATGAAGATTATCCAATACGTTTCACTTCTAGCGTGTTGATACGGCGGTTGCAATAAAAGCCTAGTAGCCTTTTTCTCTACCATCATAATGATTTATTTATATTAAATATAAAAGATTATTCTCGAAAAGTCTGTAAAATATTATGCTAAATATACCCCTAAGCTACATCACCTTTTTCTAAAAGTTTTCGTGACAACCTACATTTAGAAAAAAAATATTAATTTGACGAATCAAGAGAAATAGTTGATCATATAAAATAAAACCATTTGGACAACTTACACATAAAAAACATTATAAAGGTCAAGGCCATGCTTGTTTTTTAAACCTTAAAAGTTTGACAAACGTTTTCCGGTTAAACATGAGGTAAGGCCAATCGTTTTGCCAGTCTCTGTGAAAGTTGATTAAAAAGCAATACCTCAACTAGTAGGCTAGACACTTCTATTTATAGACGTTTTTGACAGAGCCTATTATTCCCTATCCGAACAAGTAACCGTAATAAAGTGTACTGATAGTTCAATTGATTGAGATTTAAAAACATTAAAGAATAATTCCAGAATACTTACATTCAGACATGGCAGAATAGCTACAATGATTTAACAAAAATCAATAAAAATTCAATTCTATATTGATATATTCAAAGTCTTCTGGTTTGACTTACCGTAATAAACGTTTTTATACTCGATTTTCAACTTTGTAACTATCTTTTGTACGTATATATCACAAATCGTATTTAATTTTCGGTCCCTGTGAAATCTTATCTTTTTTTTCATCTAGAATCGACAAACTGTTAACTAAAAACCACCTAGCTTCTGATGGATGTATAGATACTTTTTTAAACGTTTGTAAATGAGACATTTAAGAAAAAAACAAACTTATATTAAATCACATTAAGTTACAATTCTTTATACCTAAATTATAAATTGAGATAAGAGGTCTTATAAAAAAACATAAAAACAAAAAGTCCCATTGATAAAATTTTAAAATATAATAATAATAATCGAAATTTAGGTTAATATTTCTTAGTACACTGATGTTTAAAAATATGTTCACATCCCCAACATACATGTCTACAATGAATTCTTCCAACAACATAAATTAGCCGAGGTACAGACGTAATTTTCATAATTGATATATTAAGAAATAATAGAAAAATAATGAATATTGAAAAGTTTCTAAGCGCTGTTTAATTCACAAAAAGTGGATAATCTTCAATCAAAAACTTGTGTACAAATGACAAGCTATACAGGGATATAAAGTTTTATCGAGATTATTGACTACTACTGAAACTTTTGTGGCGCGGTTTAAATAAAAATCTAGAGGCCCATAGGCTTTAACGCTAACATAAGGATATGTCCAAAATTGTTTGCAAAGAGCAATATACAATGTATAAATAACAAAAACTTTCAAAATTTTCTCAAGTTTAGATCTGCCAGAATTCTTAATCAGAAATATCTAGTAACAGTTCATTTATAAGTAGCTTATATGGATGTAGTTACTAATGTACAATGAATGATTTCCAAATCATTAACCATTTCTGTATGGTTATGCAGCTATGACCTTGACCTTTGAACCTACGACCTTGAATAATAAATCAATCTGATCGTCATATAAATGTCAACAGTATTCTTATATACATTCCTAAACTAAAAGTTAATAGTTTTCAAGATAATGAATTATTCAAGTTCTCTTATACAGCTATGACCATGACCTTTAATTGTATGACCTTGAACCATATATCAAAATGATCGTCATGTCATTACTTACAATATTTTAAACAAATGCATGTTTTGAGCTTTCAGGTCAGGTGAGTTGAATTGAGTTGAGTAATGGTGTTTAACTTCCCAGTCAAGAATATTTCACTTATATCGAGACGTCGCCAGCTATAGGCGAAAGTGCAGAAATTTTGCCTGTGCGTTGCGCTGATGGCATTATACAGCAGGGTTCTTTTTCGTGCCACGCCGTGACACGGGACCTCGTTTATTTTAAGTTCCTATCCGAAAGAACCGTGACTTTCATTTCGTAATGCCGAGTGCTTGGGGAAATAATAGTCACTACCCACTTTCAAGTCTTGGGTCAGACCGGGCCGGGGTTCGAACCCACGAACTTTCAGGTCAGGTGAGCTAGAGAGTGTATCTGAAATGTGCAAATATGGAACATCAAAATTTAGCAGGTATTTGTTATATATTTACTACCCCTGAGTAGGTACTGTTGCTGGTAGAGTAAACTCCCCGAGGGTATCCATAACTCAGTTGGCAGTACTTTGTGCTGTCAGAAAATATACCATTTAGTAAAATTTTCAGTCTTATTTTGTTGAAATTATAAATTTTAAACTAAGGTCTATTCCCTCATGCAAAGCATTCCTTAGCTGCATTTGGATTCATATAATTTTAGAACTTTAGATTTATTTTTTCCAACTGCTTGGCTTATGTTTTTATCTATCAATCTTTTCGGCCCCTAGTGTCACTGATGAGGAATGATTTGTCGAAATGTGCACATAAGGCACATCAAATTTAGCCGGTATTAGTTATCTAAATATACTATTCAATAAAAGCGTGTGTATGCATAACAATGTATTCAGTTACAAATATTTATATTGAGATAATTGACTAGTAGGAAAGCTATCAGGATGCAGTTTAATTCACTAAAAGTGGTTAATCTTCAATAAAAAGCTTGTATATGTACGCAATCTATCCAGCGACTTAAATGTTTCATATAAAATATTGACAATAAAAAAGGTTTTAAGAAAGACATTAATTTATATTCAGAAAAGAAGATACGTTGTTAAGTAACTGCTGATGTTCGAGAAGAAACTATTAAATAAAGGATTTACTTAATTCTTAATCTGTTTTTATAAAGCAAGCTATTTACAGGAAGTGTCTTTGAGTTTCAAGCATTTGCTTCATGCTTAATTTGTTTTATAAAGCAAACTAGAAAAATCTTTTCAAGAAAAAGTCTGCGAGTTTAAAATCATTAATTCATATCAAGAAAAGAAGATATTTTGTTAATTAACTGCGGATGTACGGCTTGCTTTCGAGGAAAAACTATTAAATAAAGCATTTGCTTAATAATTAGTCTGTTTTTATAAAGCAAACTTAAATACTCTTTTCAAAAAAGGGTCCGTGAGTCTGAAACCCACAAAAACTGTCTACCTTGGATTTGATGTCTTAAATTTAAATAGCACTTGGTTTTCTTAAATTTCTGTATTTGACATGTTTTTGTTTTTAATACCATTAAACATCTTTATTTTAAAAAGCACTATTCAAAGTCTATACGTACTTTCAACATCACTGTCCATTTCCCTTTTATCTTTCTTTACACAGCATACTCCAAAAAAATAATGTTTTCTCCTTCAGAAAATGTACACAAAATTATTATTGTATCAGAAAATCTTTCTAAGATACATAAATTGTTATACGACAATTTTACCCAATAGTTTAATAAATGTTTGTTTTTTAGTTTACGTATTATTCCATGATTCTGTTGCATTCAAAATGTCCACACTATTTATAATCTTAGTCTCATGGTATAAAATACGTTATTTGTTATCGTTTTAACTGTATATTTAATGGTTCTCTAAGATATTTTATACAGAATTAGTAAAACGTATAGAAAACAAAATAATTGCTAAATGTTTTTGAATTTGCATTATCTTTATCAATATATAATAAACCTTCCTTTTTTTGCTCTTGAATACTGTAAAATGGTCTATATCCCTCCTTTAACGTGATTATGGTCTTTTAAAAGCCCTTGATTTAAAATCATTAACAAAGGCTTGAAAAATAATACAATGAATGATTACCTGTGTTTATGCTGTTTTGCACAAAGAAACCAAAAAAATTAAACAGAAGATTGTGTATAAAACCGAAAGTAAAATACTCAGGAGGGTAACTTTCAATGTTTCTGTTACGCATGCTGAAAAAACAGATTTATTTATTTTTCAGATCTAAGATAATTAATTTATTCATATTACTACATAAAATTTAATATTGTTTTTCCAATAAAGAAAATTTACTGTCCAAAAGTAAGTTTTATAAAGTTATGTCATTACATATTCATTATGTTATAATCTAATTTCCAAATTTGGTTATATCATACTGCAATTCAAAATTAACTTAAACTCACACTCCAGTATACTACAAAACCATAGCAACACTGAAGGTGAATGGCGTGATGTATGACTCTTTCCATTTCATTGGCTGAAATAGATTGTTGATGATAGTTCCAACGCGAAGAAAATTTTATTTCAATTATTAGAAATGAAGCAAAATGAAACCAAGCATTGTTTCGTTTAATTTAAGAGTTTAAATTAAAGGATAAGGAATAACTTGTGTTTTTTACAAGTTTATTGATTTATAACATTACAAACGGTGCGCATACTTTTTCATAAATCGCTACTCATGAAAAACACGAAAATACGAGTTATTGCTTTAATAACTTTACAGATATTTGTGTATCTAAATGAAAATAAAGAATGTAGTATATCCAAATGAACCCATAAAATAAAACGGCAAATGTCAATAATTTAAATGAGAAGGGAATGTGTACCTAAATATGTACTTTGAAACAATCATCAAATAAAGTATATTATAAACAGTTTAGCAAGAAATACACAAGCACAAGTTGACTCCTTTTATTACCAAATTTCAGCTTTGGGACATCTGGTGTGAATGCCCTCATTATAAAGCAACATTTATCCGTTTAAAGGTAACTTGAGATATAATGTGTGTCACATGAGATTAGAGTAACGACAACTCGATAAACAATTAAATTATGCGTTCTCTATCCTGACTTAATGAACAACTAAAATTTGAAACTAAATAAGAAAGGTTTCGTTTTATTATGTAGAAACATTCTAGCTTAATAATAGCTACTTATTAACTTTAATATTTACCGATCTGACACATAGTAATGACTAACGCTAATATTAACAGATCAAAAATGCCTTTGATAATAATCATACAAAGGCACTGTTTTATAAACGCCAAACAACCTGAAACATTAAATTAAGATTTGGAGTCTTAGTTTAAATGTTTAACTAATATAGAAAAAGTGAGTACTATATCACAAAAAACAACCATATTAGGACAATAAGATAAGTAATTATAGAACAATTCCAGAGTCATGAAGGGGCAAATTTTAATCCAACGAAAAATTTACCTCAGGATCGTTCTAATGAATTGCCAAGTAAAAATAGAAATTGTGATGACCGAATAATCTAGAGTGCTAGCTTTCATACAATAATGTCTCTAGTCACCTACTCCCGAAGTTTAAAAGAAAAACTGTCAGTTCTCCTGCCATCGGTTGTGGGGATTTTGTAGTATTCCAATAGAGAAAATCTGAAAAATTTGAAAAACTTTAACATTGGAGAAAAACACTCTTTCTATTATTTGAATTAATTTCCGAAATGTGCACATCTCGCACATCAAAATTTAACTGGTATGTGTATTATATATTTACATTACATTTAAAACTATAATAGACACATGATGAAAAAGGCATCTTTAAGGATCCTTAAAGCCTCCTTAAAGCTGCCTTAAATGTCCCTTTAAGGATCTTTAAGGGGGCTTTAAGGATCCTTAAATATGCCTTTAAGGCGTCTTTAAGGACTCCTTAAAGATTCCTTAATGGAACTGAAATTTTAAGGATCTTTAAGGAGGCTTTAAGGATCTTTAAGGAAAAATTTATATTTTTCCTTTTTTTTTTAAAAAAGCAATGAAATGTTATTTTTATCATTATCTTTTTTAAAATATTATTTTAAAAAAAAACTATTGCATTATTAATTTTGAAAAAATAAAGTGATAATAAATTAATTTTGTTTATATTATTTTTAATCTCAAGTTTTTAAATTTATTTATTTAATTTTATTTTTATATTACATTCTATAGTGTGATCGAATTTTAATTAATTTAATAGAAATTACAAGAAATTTTATCATTAAAATTTTCATCTGTTATCCGCTCTCGCTGGGATTCGAACACTGGTCCCTCAAGTTAAGAGTCCATCACCTTACCTATGTGGCTATGTTAGAGATGATCCTAATGATGATAATTATAAAATATGTCTCTAACAATATGCAAATGAGATCACGTGACTGAAAGAATGCAAGTGGACATTTATTGTGAAAATTTTTTTATATTTCTTTTAAAATATCTCTTACAAAAAAGGATCAAATTAATTTTATTTATCTATTTTTATAAAAATTTCATATATAATTTGCTGCAGTCATCATTTTTATCTATATATAGAATTTTAATTGCATTAGATAAAATATGTGTTGATAGGAATGCATTCCAAAATTTACCTGTAATATACTAGTATATCTAACATCAATCAGCAAGATGGTGTTTGATGATCAAGTGTATTAATCACTTAATTAATTAATGTTGATGACATCTGTTCTTTCTAACTCCTTTTACTTGAAAATTATTATTATTTATATGTAATAATTAGAGATGTTATTGATACAGAAGAAACAGTATGTTAACTGTACAAACAGCTTTTAAGTTAAATAATTGGCCATAAATTAAATAATTGGCCATAATGTCCAAAATAAATAACTAGATAAATAAATAGATAGATAGATAGATAGATAGATAGATAGATAGATAGATAGATAGATAGATAGATAGATAGATAGATAGATAGATAAATAAATATGGTCTTTCCGAGTCTATTTTTCAACCAAAAAAAATTAACAGTAATTTTTTTTCTGGAATCTGCAATACACATAATATACTAAGGTACTAGTAATATCATTCAGAAATTCCCGGTGTGTGTGTGTGTGTGTGTGTGTGTGTATGTGTGTGTATGTGTGTGTGGAGGGATTACCTATTTTTCACCGTCAAGTTGCGAATTAAATACAGAAAGAGATAATAGTCAAAAATATAATATATAGAAAGGGAAAGCTGTTTTTTTTTAAAATTCATTTACGGGCAAGTCAAGAATTCAATGTACGAGAGAGAGAGAGAGAGAGAGAGAGAGAGAGAGAGAGAGAGAGAGAGAGAGAGAGAGAGAGAGAGAGCTGATTACATTGAGGGAGAGACAGATAAGGGGCATCAGCGGAAACTAAATATTTTAAAGAACGAGATATAAAGAACTGAATATGCTGAGAGAGAGAGAGAGAGAGGGAAGGGGGTAGCGGAAACTGAATATTTTAGAGAGGGAAAGAGAGAGTATCCACTTGTGTTTCACAGAGAGAGAGAATGAGAGAGAGAGAGAGAGAGAGAGAGAGAGAGAGAGACAGAGAGAGAGAGAGAGAGAGAGAGAGAGAGAGAGAGAGAGAGAGAGAGAGAGCAGACTGAATATTCTGAGAGAGAGAGAGAGAGAGAGAGAGAGAGAGAGAGAGAGAGAGAGAGAGAGAGAGAGAGAGAGAGAGGGGTCAGTGCAAACTAATTTAGAGAGACAACAAGATCGGGGAAATGAATACATTGAGAGAGAGAGAGAGAGAGAGAGAGAGAGAGAGAGAGAGAGAGAGAGAGAGAGAGAGAGCAGACTGAATATGCTGAGAGAGAGAGAGAGAGAGAGAGAGAGAGAGAGAGAGAGAGAGAGAGAGAGAGAGAGAGAGAGAGAAAGAGGGGGTTCAGTGCAAACTAATTTAGAGAGACAACAAGATCGGGAAATGAATACATTGAGAGAGAGAGAGAGAGAGAGAGAGAGAGAGAGAGAGAGAGAGAGAGAGAGAGAGAGAGAGAGAGAGAGAGAATATCGACGTTATTCCACTGCACTCCATCTTGGCTGCAGAAATTCACATCCAACTGGGTAAAGTTTGTCAGTTAATGGTTATCTTCTGTGGCTGGTTTCTTACTTCAATATGTTCACTTCATAACTTGTTTATAATTGAAAAGAACAACCTTTTCCCTAATGTTCTTATTTTGTTCTAAATATTTACTTTACCAACTCTTTTTCATTAGGAATTGAAATTATTCGAAATCCGATATCATCATATGTCAGTAATGAGTTCCATATATGTCAATTCAAAGACACTAAAATGTGCCCTCTCTCTCTCTCTCTCTCTCTCTCTCTCTCTCTCTCTCTCTCTCTCTCTCTCTCTCTCTCTTATGCTTTATTTGCATATATGCATAACACTACCCCCACCAAAAAAAAATAAAATAAAATAAAATAAAATAAAATAAAATATAAGACATGCTTAGATTATTTTGCGATTACTTTTATTTCTTTAATTAATGAATGTTTTAATATTTTAATATTAAAATTGTCTCTTAAAATCACTTCCAAAAACACACCTTTATTTTCAACACCCAGAGTTCAGGGTTAGGTAATCATTTTAACATGTTATTTGACTTCATAGTGATCTCCTACCTAGATAAGAAACTGCACATCAAAGTCCAAATCCGCGCGTGAAATCACCTGGGATCGATAATCAAACAAGTACTGCTGTATACAATTAACAAACACCGTTAATTACTTATGCTTACTGCCGATCTGATTAAATACGGGTTGTTTATCTAAACTGTGAAAACTGCACATTTTTATCTAATTCAGTTATGAATTAAGAAACAGGTATTTTTAGGATAAGACATACGGCTCTTCTACAAAAACTTAATGTAGAAACCAGAATTCAGACAAGCATTATCTATGTCTTCTATGTTGTATAAACTATAAAAATTCAAAATATACTAAAAACAAATCATACTTTTTAACTGAATGAATATAATAGCCATCGTTACATTAATAATTTAAAAAAATTTGAGTTTTTCACGATGAGACATGTTTAAGGATCCTTAAAGCCTCCTTAAAGATCCTTAAAATTTCAGTTCCATTAAGGATCTTTAAGGATCCTTAAAGATCCTTAAATATGTCCTTAAAGAGTCCTTTAAGGTCCTTTAAAGATCCTTAAAGATGGAATGGCTTTAAGGAGGCTTTAAGGCCTCTTTAAGGATCTTTAAGGACATATTTAAGGATCTTTAAGGATCCTTAAAGATCCTTAAAGGAGGGGGTTGGTCTTGTGAGACATTGTATGCAGCAATCATAATACAAATAGATCAAGAATAAACGGAACTTTCTAAAACTCTTTTACAGAAAAAGGAAAACAAGAAAATAATATGAATAACAAATCTTTAAAACTCTGATTTCCGTTTTTGTTTGTCACTATGAAATAAACAAAACATAAATTTATTAAATCACTATTTCATTTTACCAAAGATGAAGTTCTTTCCAATCATAGGGGAGTACTTGAGTCTTTTGGTATCAATTTAAAACAGGAAGAACTTGACCTGCCTTACTTGTATTGGATTCCAAAACTTCACAAAAATCCATACAAGGAAAGATATATAGCAGGTTCCTCTAAATGTATTACTAAATCATTATCAGTAATTCAACACAGATTTTGACAGTCGTCAAAGATGGCCTTCAGCCTTATTCAGATAAAGTCTATTCTACATCTGGCATTAACCAAATATGGATTCTCAAAAATTCTAAAGAACTACTTGACCATTTTGTCTCTAATACCCTATCTTCGGTAAAAAGTATAAAAACTTTTGATTTTTCTACCCTTTACACCACTATCCCTCATGCTAAATTGAAAGAACGTCTAAAACAAATCATTCACTTTTCATTCTTTTACAAAAACGGTAAACCAAGATATAAATATCTGGTGCTCAACAGGGATTCTGGTTATTTTGTAAAACACCATACAGACTGCAAACAAAAATATACTGAAGATACCATCAACAAAATGTTAGAGTTTTTGATAGACAACATATTTGTTGTGTTTGGCAATGTTATCTTTCTACAAACAATCGGTATACCAATGGGCACAAACTTTGCATCTTTGCTTGCTGATTTGTTTTTTTATTCATATGAATCACAATTTTTACAGAACCTTGTCAAATCTGGAAAAAAGACTGTCGATAAATCATTCAACTACACATACAGATATATAGATGACGTTCTTTCTCTAAATAATCACAAATTTGGAGAATATGTGAATGTCATCTATACAAGGGAGCTTGAAATAAAAGACACGACAGATTCTCCATGTTCTGCTTCATATTTGGACTTATACCTCAATTATGACGCCCATGAAAGGTTACATCTAAAGCTATACGACAAACGTGATGACTTCAATTTTTCTATTGTCAACTTTCCGTTTCTTTGCAGTAATATCCCTGCTTCTCCTGCGTATGGTGTATATGTTTCACAGTTAATACGGTACGGTAGAGCTTGCTCCCACTATGGGAACTTTCTGCAACGAAGCAAA
This sequence comes from Tegillarca granosa, assembly GCA_029721355.1. Taxonomy (NCBI): domain Eukaryota; kingdom Metazoa; phylum Mollusca; class Bivalvia; order Arcoida; family Arcidae; genus Tegillarca; species Tegillarca granosa. The sequence continues at coordinate 76,872 of JARBDR010000114.1, forward strand.
TTACTTACAATTAAATTGTTGACGCAAGGATATTGCAAGCCTAGGCTAATCAGGGCCCTTAAAAAGTTTTATGGAAGTCAACACAACATTGTTGATAAGTATGTAGTCACTGTATCCAGTAACTTATACTGGATATATTTGACTTACCATAGTTCTTTGTTCCTTTCATTCTCAAAATTGACTTGCACGTGACGGGTGTAGCTAGCTAGACAGGAGGTGCTTACCTCTCCGGAGCACCCGACCTCACTTCCTTGATGGCCATCAAGTTCACGTGTATAACATATTTTGCCAGTTTGCAAAGTTTTTACTTTGTTTTGGGGTTTGTGATATGGACAAGGACTGGTATGTTTGTTTTATTTGAAACAAAGAAGAGGTCCAAGTGGGCCTGTGCTGCTCAACTGGCAGGTCAAACATGGCAAAAACAAAAACAAAACCCACATAGAGACCTCCCACATAACTTTTGCCAAAAACAAGGCAATGAAAAATGTTATGGAAAAACCCGTATATAAAATAATCCTACATTCCATGTACCATATTTGAACCATATTGATCAACAAAAAATATGTTAAGTTTTCTGTTTTTTTATTTATAGTAACAACGACCATCTTAGATTTAGGGTCGGGCCGAAAATCACACACTTTTATCTACTCCACCTAGGAACTTTCCACACAAATTTTTGTTTGATCATCTGGTTTCAGAGAAGAGAATTTTCAACGAATCATCTATATTTAGCTACTAATTTGCTTATTGCACCAATAACATGACCATGGAAAAGTTGCTGAAAAACACATGAAATGGTCAAAGTTCTACCTACCATATACCAAATTTGAACCAAATTGATCAACAAATAAATATGTCATGGCCATTTTTCTGGTTTTTTTTCTATTTATAGTAACAGCGGTCACCTTGGATTTAGGATCCGACCGAAAATCACAAACTTTAATTTACTCTATCTAGGAACCTTCCAAACCAAAGTTGGTTTCATTCGGTCGTGTGGTTTCAGAGAAGAAGATTGACGTTTACGCACGCACGCACGCACGCACGGACGCTTCGCCATGCCAAGAGAATTTCCAAAGAATCGGCTATTTTTAGTTGCTAATTTGCATATTGCGCCAACATAACATGCCAATAAATAATGTTACAGAAAAACCCGTTAAATATATTAAATGGCCAGAGTTCTACATTTAATATACCAAAAATGAACCAAATTGATCAACAAAAAATATGTTATGGCCATTTTCCTGTTTTGTTATTGATAGTAACAGCGGCCATCTTGTATTAAGGATCTGGCCGAAAATCACAAACTTTAATCTCCTTTACCTAAGGACCTTCCACACCACATTTGATTTCATTTGGTCATGTCGTTTCAGAGAAGATGATTGACGTTTACGCACGGACGCTTCTCCATACCAAAAGTTCAGCTGGTTAAAGCCAGTTGAGCTAAAAATTATATTTTATTCTTTAAGCGACATAAAGCATTGAAATTGGTTAAGGAGGGGGGGCAATTTTAATGCATTCCATGTTTGCCGCGAGCTAGCATCGTAACATCTCATTGCACGCAAGTACACGACAGGCTATAAGATTGCATATCCCATGCATATACATACTTTTTAAAAAAAAATTGTGAATTTTTAACCTTGCAAATAGCCATATCATTGTTGATGTGAATTTAAACAAAAAGCCACAACAAAATATCAATGGCTACTCATTTAAGCCTGGAGTGGACATAAGTGGCACAGTGTTTAAAAGCGTACATGTTGTCCATGCAGACATTTAAAGTTTAAATGAAGGTAGATCATTGGGTTGAAATTGTCAGTTTGCTTGAAAAGTCCCGCGATTGCTCTAGGCGCCTCTGTTTGCCCTATTATTTAAGAATGACCATTTTGATAATGATTAAGTAAATGAATAAGATTTTAAAGGATACTGAGAAGAATGTGTTTAACTTAAATATCAAATCTATCAAGTTTAACAATAAGTAAACAATTGGGTTAAAAAAGGTTTTTATCAATGACAAAGGTCTTTACGATTTGGTTACTATATAACCTTACCAGCTGTTTTTCTTCTAAAATATTTGATCGCATTACTGATGACAATCAAACCAAAAGAAATTGAAAAGCTTACTGCGATACAAATAGAAATACTGCAATCTAAAAATAAATAATTTCTAAACCAATGAGACCTGATAAAATTAAAAACAAATAAGTAAATACGACATACAATAAATACGACAATGACTGATCTTTTAATGTTACCACTAGTACAAGTTTTACAGTTATATCTTATTTTAATTTTCTTTACACTTAAGTCTTAAGTATAGAAAAATTTTAAATCGGATTTGGTTTTGGTATAACTAAGATTAAAAGATTTAAAGATACTTTTAGCGTATAACATTTCAAAGAAAAGAATACTTGATGAACAAAATTGTTACAGTTTCCCTTATAATATTTATCATTGTGCATTTCATTCCATTTAAATCCAACATATTTTATCACCTATTGCTTTTGTTGATTTCCCTGGCAGTCGGGAATTAGAAGTGTCATTATAAGATCAAGCCTATAGTAAAATATTTATATAAGTTGTTCTCAAGTTAAAACATATTGCCTATTTATGTACACTTAGTTTAGAAAATTCTTAGTCATTTAATTGATTAAAAAGGGACCAAAAATTAGGTTTGCTTGGAAAAATAATAAATGCCTTCAAATTGTTGTAATCAAATGATTAAACAGTTTTAAAGTCTTTTTTTCTTAAATCAAAAATTTGGTTTAAAAAGCATAACATTTTTGTTAGATGTATAATATTTATATATAACATATGTCTTTACTTTTTAATTTTTAGTAGAAATAGGAATAGAAATGGTAATTGTATTTATAATTATATCAGTCAGTCCTTCCAAATTGCTTCAACTTCTGGACATTTTCCACTGTTGATTGTTCTATACTCAATGGATCCATTATGCATGTAGTTTTCTCTAGTTTGATATTTAAATCAATTGCTGGTATTGCCACGTTATATAGGTTAGTTATTTGAAATCATATTTACCTTTTTGTTGGCAATAACGTTCTTAAATTTATATCTTGAAGGAAAGCGCAATGACCACTAATTGTAACAGCAGTTAAACCACACGAATGGAACTTATTTTGCAGATTCAAATTTAAAGGTTTTATCTTTTTTTCTATTATTTATTTTATTCAATTTTTTTGGGAGTTCTTCAAGCAAGTATATGTTTGACAAACAAATTGCTTTTATGGCTACCAATATTAGTGTGTATACGATTGTATTTGAATAGTCTCAGTCAAACTAGTAAATTTTATGTTCTACTAGTATCTGCCTTTTAATCGTCATTTTATCTCTATGCCGAACATTAAACATGATTTAATTTAAGTCACTGTTTTAAAAAATGCATTTAAGATATTTATTTGTTTGGACACTAATTCACTCACCATAAAAATATGCCTTTACTGATGAACTTTCAATCACTGTTGTGGAATAGCCTTCTATACCGCAAGAACAGGTTAGTTGTCCCTTACCATTAAATTGATTTGATTGATAATACTTGTGAAGTTTTTGAATTTTGTATTTTTGGTGCGAGTCCCGTGTTGGTCACATTCTGATGAAACAGTTTTATAATCGGCTTGTAAAATCTGAAATAAAATAAAATATGATTTAATAGGAACGGTATTTAGGAAAATTTTAAATACCTTCACCAGGTTTGCAATAGAAAACTGAATTAACAAATCTAGATGTGCACTTTAAATAGATATTGAAATTGCAAAATTAAAAAATAACAAAGGTGCGTAGGCCAAATGAAAATGAGTACATTAGGTGGTAGCATAGCAAACTTTTTTTTTCACTTTTAGGTTTACTATAATAAATTAATACTCTAAATGCATTTAATTTTGTGAGCTCCAAATTCGTGGTTGGAAAAAAAAACATTTTGTGGGATAACAATTCTGTGGTTTAAACATGGAAAATCCCATTTAATACCCCCAATCCCCAGAAAAGTAAGTTATGTTCATCAGCTAAGTAAAAAGCAATAATTACAGGTGTAAACAGATACTGCATGCTTTTAATTGTTGATCAACAAAGGTAATTACTTATCAGGTGCTTCTCATACGTGTTGCATTAAACGGTATTAGAACTCGGCCAGTAAACATGTCTCTGTCCTAGTTCAACCGAACTAAAATGTTCCGACAGCACCGAGATTACCCTATCCTAATGAACGTGATCTACAAAACATGCAATCTCAATAAAAGCACTAAATGATACCGATAAAATCATGTTAAAAAACTACCGAAAATCGAAAAAAAAAGTTAGTTTTTTCTTTTACGATGACGAAATTCGGGTCTAATAGCAAATGCGTTTTTGTCGATGGTATTGCTTACAAAAATTCCCAACAGAATTAAACAAAAATGTAGTATTGTTGGATATATTGGCAAATTTAATTTAGTTTGAAAATTGGAACAGAAGTTTATTTGAAACAAATGTGACTACTTTAAATCTCTGATTTCTTCATTGTTTCGGTTACTTTTGTCATGTTTATGGGATTTACATTTTTCATAATGTTTGATTTTACTTTTATTGTTCATTTTAAACATAGGAAATCATTCAAGCTATTTTAATGCTTGTCATGTAAAATTGTTTATATTTATTTTTACATCACAAGTTTTTGTTAGGGATTATATTCCACTATTATTGAAGGTAAGTTATACGACCAACTTTTATGTAAACCAAACTTTTGAAAGAATGGGGTACCAGGAGGATCTCATTTAGAAAACACATTTTCATGAGACTAAGTCATTACAATGGCAAGTCTACACCGTAAGGCAAAAACGTTGTGCACACACAATAATGTATTAACATTAACACGATCTGGATAAAATGCTGTCAAAAAAAAATGTACCATTTAGCAAAATTTTGAGTCGTCTAAAATTTAAAATTTCCTTGAAACTAAGGTTTGTTCCCTCATGCAAAGCATTCCTTAGCTGGATTTGGATTTATATAATTTTGAAACTTTAGATTCATTATTTTCAACTGTTTTGCTTATATATTTTTATGTACCAATTTTTTCGGTCTCAGTGTCACTGATGAGGAATTAATTTCCGAAATGTGCACATCTGGCACATCAAAATTTAACTGGTATTTGTATTAAATATTTACATGTGATTTCTAAGGCAGTCTTATAAATGTAAATCGCATGATAAATGTAATAGACAATGCTAAGATGTTTGGAATCATTGTAGAGTATTTTTTTTAAACCCAACGATCTAATATTTGACCTCTTGTTTATTTACAAATATGATACGGACGTAGTAGAAGACATGCTATAGGCGCACTTATAAATACTAAAATAGGCCCACTCTGTATGCACTTTTTTTCTCATTTCTATCAAAACAAAATTAGGTTCAAAATTAGTGAAGGAATTTATAAAATAAATTATATATTGTTACTGGAATATGTTTATTGTTATTGTATTCTCATGACACACAAATAAATTCATTTTCTTGACATGTCCAATCGTGAAAAAAAATTTCTACCGGGCAAGTATTTCACTGTTAGAAAGGTCAGTAGAATGTCATAACACTTATCATAGATCGATATCTTTTTATTTAAAATTAAAATATGATTAATTCTGCTGAATTTAACATGATGAATGACATTATTAATTCCAAAATTACCCAAAATGTGATAATTAAAAATGACAAAATGAACATTATGTACCAGAAAGTTGTGTATCATAAATGGGCAATCTTATTCCATATTTTGAAAAATTGCATCAAGATCATACCTTCAAGCGGAGATTAAAATGTTATACAGAATGTAAATCTTTTTTTTTTTCAAAATTATACCGAACGGAAGACAAAATGTAAATTTTTTCGAATCTGAATTTATTTCCCTATTAAGGTTTTATTCCGGCAAAAAATTTAAGAAATGAAAAAAAAATTGTAATTTTCCAGACTATATTTAAATTTTAAGCTTTAAAAATGAGACCGTTCTACATTATTGGTTTTGTTATGACCCGACTATTAATTTTCAAAAAATGAAAGGCACGTTGTAAAAAAGCTTAAATAATTGTGAATACTGTGGTATGCAAGTTTTAATTATGTGTTGCTTATCTAGGAAATAACAATCAAGTAAATAATTTCTTTAAAAACCGATATAAATGTACGATTTTCTCTTGAAAAGTGAAGAAAATATTTTGCTGTCGTCGGACTCTGACAATTTAAGCTCAATAAAACGCGCAGGTCATTACGACCAAATTCCGGTAGTCATACTGGATGAATGCTGAATGATAAATAGAAAATTTAGATTTAAATTGAGAACTTACATGCTTAACAGTGGATATATAACACAAATACCTGCCAAATTTTGATGTGCGAGATTTGCACATTCGGAATATCATTCCTCATCAGTGACACTAGGGGACGAAAAATTTGATAGATAAAAACATAAGCCAAATCAGTTGAAAAATAATGAATCTAAAGTTTCATATTGTATTAATCTTAATCAAGCTAAGGAATGTTTTGCATGCGGGAAACAACCTTTAGTTTTTTAAAAATTAATTTCAAAAATTGAGACGGCTGAAAGTTTTGTTAAATGGTATATTTTCTGACAGCACAAAGTACTGTCTATCGAGTTATGGATACCCGGGGAGTTATACTCAATCAGCAGCGGTACCCGCTCAAGGGTAGTAAATATATAACACAAAAACCCGCTAAATTTTGATGTGCCATATATACACATTTCGGAAAATCATTCCTCATTAGTGACACTAGGAGCCCTAAAGATTGATAGATAAAAACATAAGCCAAACAGTTGAAAAATAATGAATCTTAAGTTGAACCGATGAACCTGAAACCTTAAATGTAACCTCTTACAAAACAAACTGGAGTATCGCCTAACTATTTTAACTGTTTTATCTTTAAACATTTCATTTCGAATCATTATAATCATAATTATGTTATATAAATCTCCGATTTCGAAACAAAAAGCTAGTGATTTTGGGTGACACGTTGAAAGAAGGAATAGGTTTTATTAAAATATTCACCGCCGTTAGATGTGTATTTGAAGATTTCGTGCCATCGGATGCCTGTTAAACTTGTATGTTGTCAATTTTTCTTTTTATAATTTATAATTAGTCTACTGTGACTCGGAAAAAATTGTAAATCGGAATGAGTGTTAAATGTGAAAAAGGATCAACTTTGACGCTAAATGTAAAATGTTAAACAAGAGGCCTATGTCAAATGTAAAAATAACGTTAAATGTGAAAAAGGATCAACTTTGACGCCAAATGTAAAATGTTAAACAAGAGGCCTATGTCAAATGTAAAAATAACGTTAAATGTGAAAAAGGATCAACTTTGACGCCAAATGTAAAATGTTAAACAAGAGGCCTATGTCAAATGTAAAAATAACGTTAAATGTGAAAAAGGATCAACTTTGACGCCAAATGTAAAATGTTAAACAAGAGGCCTATGTCAAATGTAAAAATAACGTTAAATGTGAAAAAGGATCAACTTTGACGCTAAATGTAAAATGTTAAACAAGAGGCCTATGTCAAATGTAAAATTCACGTTAAATGTAAAAAAAGGAACAACTTTGACGTTAAATGTATAAACAATTTTACTCTAAATGTAAATAAGAGGCTTATGGGCCTTGACGCTCACATGAGGAAATGTCAAAAAACTTGCAAAGAACTTAATTACAAAAACTTTACAAAATTCCTCTAGTTTGGAAATCTGACAATAATTAATCAGAAATATCTAGTCACATTTCATTTATAAATAGCTTATCTGCACGATTTAAATAGTACAATAAATAATTTCCAAATAATGATTATGACCTTTGAACATATGAATTAAACCTTATATCAAAATGGTCGTAATATTAATACTTACATTATCCTAATATACATGCTTGTACAAAAACGTTTATGGTTTTCAAGAAAATTTACAATTTCAGTCTTCTTCTACAGCTTTGACCTTGACCTTTTAACACTTTTATATGACCTTGAATCATATATATAAATGATTGTAAAATCATTACCTACAATATTCTAATATACATGGTTATACAAGAAGCCTATAGTTTTCAAGCTAATGCACAATTTTAGTATTCATACGCAAAAATAACATTTCAGGGGCAACAACTTCTAAATGGACTAGCATATAGTTACCAAACTTAGTACCTTTTTAAATCATGTCAAGGGAACATTTTTACGATATTTTGAATTCATATATCTCTTAATATTTGCAAGATGATAGCTCAAAATAGCATAAATCACAAATAAGGTCATGACTTTGATCTGTGACCTTGACTCTATTTTAAGGTCATGTCAAGAAAAGTCAAAACTAAAAATCCCATGCCATTATATATTCAAATATTCCAGTTATAACAATATAAAGCCATTTTACAAAATTTTTAAATTCAACGCAAAAACGCGTTACCCATTTTTCGACCAAATTTCATAAAATGAACAAACTATAGGCCTAAGAACCTAGAGCCAAATATCACATCAGCTTTTTTCTTCCATAGACGATTTTAGAGAAAAAAGATTTTTAAAGATTTTTGGACCCCTAGGTCACCTTGACCTAGTTTTGGAAGCCATGGCAACACCATGAACAAATCTGAACTGCACCGGTCCATATATACTTCTGACCAAGATTCATCGAAATCTGTCCAGCAGTTTTGGAGGAGAAGTTGAAAATAGCTGATAACGACGCATGCACACACGCAGACATATACACGCGCCGCACCGTGCCATAAGCTCACATGACTTTCGGTCAGGTGAACTAAAATGCTACAAATGTAAAAACTTAACAACAAATGTTAAAAAACATATTACGCGAAATGTAAAAACATTTTAATGCTAGATGTAAAAATGCAGATGTTTTACATTAAAAACAAAAAAGTGATAAATGTAAAAGATTAACATTGCTCATGTTAGCATAAATCTATATTATGTGATGTTTTCAATGAAAAACAAAAATCAAAGGTTTGGGGATGCGTTGAGCTACTAGTGGTTTCTTAAGATGTAATAACTGTTTTTCGGGATTTAAGTTAAAAAAAAAAAAAAACAACATTAATCAGCTAGACAATTTTACGGTATTCTACAATAAAAAAGTTTCATCAGTCTTTTATTGAGAGCACGTGGCTCTGCATGACAAGTGTGGACTGAAGCCGTCTTTATAATTCTGGCACATTGTTACTGATGCCGAACCCACAAGAGAGAGAGAGAGAGAGAGAGAGAGAGAGAGAGAGAGAGAGAGAGAGAGAGAGAGAGAGAGAGAGAGAGAGAGAGAGAGAGTTAAATTCGAACAAATGTAAATTTTACATTTATTTTACTGAATGGATACATTTTGTAAAAAATTCCTAAAACTTTCTACCCGATGCGGTATTTGAATCGGAAACCCTAGAGTCACCAGGGTTCACAAAGTGTTAGAGTAAACAGGTTATTTTTTACAATTAATAACAGAACTTAAAAATAGAACATAACGACACATACATGCTTCTAGAAAAGTTCAATAAAACCAAACAGACAGTTCAAGAGGAGATTTAGAACAAGATTGGACACACATAATGCATGCATAAACTCTCGCTGGGTGAGGTACCAAACTCTTAAACCTGTGACCAAATGAGCAAAATATAGTAGGTAGTTCATATTTAGTCGTTGTCGTAAAAGAAACAATACATCAATACATCAGTCAATAGACCCTAGTGTGCCAAGGAAAACTTGGTTATTGATAAAAATAACATTTGTGTTGCAACATTTAAATATTTATTTATTTCATTGTTTATTTATTTATCTATTTATTTATTTATTTATTGATGTATTTGTCCGTCATTCCGTTCGTCAGGAATATTTGGTTCCCGGATGATAACTCAAAAAAGTGTTTAACCACATACTTTCATATTTATATGCAAAGCTTATGGTCACGAAAGAAAGATTCTTTTCGATTTTGGAAGATTTCTCATTTGACAGTGATGGCCTTTTTTTCAGTTATTCTGAAGTTTTATATATTTCTGGACGATAACACTGGAAGCAGTTTGCCTGTTGATTCAAATTGATGTAGAAAGCTTATGGTCATGAAAAAAGGTTCTTTACAATTTTGGAAGATTATCCGTTTATCGCTCTGGAGTTATTCACCTTTTTTTCTGATTTGAAGTTTTACCCGGTCTGCAAATTCAGTTCAGATTTAAACACAATGCTTATGGTCAAGTAAGAAAGGTTCCTTTTACCCAAAATTTTGGTTATTGTCTGGAAATGGGTAAAACTTCAAAATAACAGAAAAAAAAGCTAATTATATTTTTACAATTTATGTATGTACACAAACACACACACACGCGCGGGCGCCCGCGCGCGAATTAATTAGCATTGCATCGTTGTTCCATTTGTTTAATAGATTCACGTCTATTCTTCCGTTTGTTTGTTTGTTTGAGAAGATGATGTTGTTTGAACGATTATATAAAACATGTGTTATATTTTTTAGTTTGTAGTATTCTGTGGACTGGATACCGATTTCACATTTTAAACTTTTATTAAAGAGTGATTTAATAAAAATAGATCATTTGTTAAATTGTGATTAAATTCAATATACATCGATATTTTGCCTGTATATTAAAACCTCCATATTTTTTATTATTTGCAAATATGGTGAATTAAGTACCTGTGTATTTAAGCGTTAGAACTTAACCTCGATTCACAATTGACTAGTTTAATTTAATTAAGCTCTTCTGAGCCAAAAATTTCAGGTGAGCTATTACCATTAGTTAGAGTCGAGTGTCCGTTTTTCGGACTTTTTTTTAGCTTTCTATATTTTGATCTTTTTCTTGAGAACTTCTGAACAGAATTTGATGAAACTTTGCAAAAATGTTTCTCACATAGTTATTTCCTTTTTCCGAGTGTTTTTCCTTTGGTTCTGTTTCATCAACAAAAAAGCCGCCATGTTTTCGATATGCTAAATTTTAAGAACTTCCTTCCAAAAACCGCTTAATGAATTAAAACCATGCTCCGCCGATATATTCCTGTTGATGTTCTTAACACGTACGGAGCATGCTTATTGTAAAATTCACTTGTAAAATTATCTAAAAAGGGCTTTAGTTTGTTTTACAGAAGTAAAGTTACGGTTGGAGTCAAAACATGGCCTTTTGTGTGAAGCTTTTACCATTGAAAACCTATAAAACTGTTTTGTTTGTATGTTTGTCTTTATTGTTTTTTCCTCTGATCATTTTGCATTAAAAGAGATAGGTTTTGAATGTATCGACAATAATCATAATAAGTAGTTTCGTTTTCCTTTTTTTCAGAATTTTGTCAAAGGTAATGTGATTCTTTAACTTTTCCTTTATACTTAGACACTTTGAAACTAGAACATTGTATAATGAAGCTCATAGCTCTGGACTCAAATGGTTTTCTGTTGAAATAGAAGCTGTTGCAGCCTCTTTACAATACGCATTAGTAAAAATAAAGTGGTGAAAAAGAAGCTGTTGCAGCCTCTTTGCAATACGCATTAGTAAAAATGGAGTGGTGACAAAGTGCGTATGAAGTGATTTTCTTCCAATTGAATCATGTGTTACCGGAGAACACGATTGTCCTTAAAGAATCACTTGCCAATCTGAGAATCGAACCCACGACCCCTGACACAACAGTTCTGCACTACCAACTGAGCTAAAAGAGATCTCGGCTTACACAGTTATATACAACAACTAGCACTACTGCGCCAACTGGGAGGGAAGCGTTCCTGCTACACATATTTAACACTTATATGTGTATGATGCATATAGACCTACCTTTAGGCCATGTAATATTATGACAGATATGTATTCAGACCAGTTCAGTTGATTTCAAGTCCAAGAACATGTTTTAATGTGCATTGTTAATAATTCGTCCAAATAGAATTTGCATTACAGTAAGCATCCCGAAAAAACATAATCATAAACTTCCAAGCTAATAGAACAGTCCCTGTCGTTTTTTTTTTTTTTTTTTTTTGGCAAAACAGGATGCTTATATCGCCTAGACTGTTAATGGGCCTTTTGGCGAAAAATTATGGACATACACAATATCAAATTTATGAAGAAAGTTAGCCGGATCTACATCTAAAAGGTTTAAATTTGAACGCTAGCAGTGCGCATGGTGTGCATTTGATCAACTCTCAATTCTTTTTGTTACTCGACGGGCTGAAAGTTTGTCTTATAGCAAGATCCTCAAACAAGAGGTAATGTATCCTTTTCTTTGAAATATCAGCAATACTGGCCAATATTTTCATATGATAATATCATGGATTTTTTACCATTTGTAGGATTGCAAAAGTAACAGGTTTTTCAGGATGGGAGTCATTTTCCAGGTTTTGTCTGTTGCATTTAAATTCTATTTTCCATTTCTCTCTGTAGCATATGAAGTGACATCATTTCCTACTATCACTGTGTTGCTTCTATATCATTGTGAAAATCCAAAGTGGCTAAACTTGCCTTACGCAAATATTGTATAATTGTTGTTTAATCGATTCTGTCCATTTTGTAAAGGTCACTAGACTTAATTATTAAAACTTTGTATTTAAGTGCACGGACAGTTATATTCTGAATTTAATCTGTTGGAAATGATGTTGTAGCTAAGTTTTAAACTTTCCAATTTTTTATTTTCGTCAATCTTTTTGGCTGAAACAAATATATATATATATATATATATATATATATATATATATTCTAAGCATTATAAAATCGCAATTTTCATTTGCTCCAGCTTTGTGAGTCATTCTCTCACAGTCGCGCCAAAGGTTAGATCGCCAAATAATATTAGTCACTGAATTTAACCAGGAATTTCAATTATATATAAAAAAAAACATCTACTTACTTTATCCTGGAATCTCCACATCATCGTAAAATTCTCATCCTCCTTAATGCAAGGAGAAAAGCAATAAAATGATTTCTCCATGCGAGTAAGAACACAGCTTGAGGGTGGATCTGAAAAAAAGTTATTGTTTCTTTTCTTATGAATAAAGTAAAAAATAATCACTAATCAAATCAACAACAGGTCCGTTGGACTTAACGCTCACTTGATATAATACAAAATATTCTACTGAAATACAATAAACAATAATCTTAATATCCTGTTAAAGTCTCTCATGTAGCTATGAGCTTTTTAAACAATAGGCCCAAGAGGGACTGTGCTGCTGAACTGTTAGGCCAAACATTGAAACAAAAAAACAAACAAAAGAAGTAGCCCACCTAGGGACCTACCTCTTCAAATTTTGTTTTATTTGGTCAAGTGGTTTTAAAGAAGTAGTTTTTTTCGAACAATTGGTTATATTTAGCTGCCGATTTGCATATGCACAATAACATACCAACGGAAAAAGTTACGGAAAAAACCGTTAAATATATTAAATGGCCAAAATTTTCTAAATTCCATATACCAAATTAATCAACAAATGAATATGTAATGGTCATTTTCCTGTTTTTTTCTTTTTAAAGTAATGACGGCCAACTTGGATTTAAGATCAGGCTGGAAATCACAAGCTTTAATCTACTCCACCTAGGAACCTTTAATACCAAATTTGGTTTTGTTTCGTCAAGTGGTTTTAGAAAAAAGTTTTTCAAACAATCGGCAATATTTAGCTGTCACTTTGTATATTGTGCTAACATCATGGTTATGAGAAATTTAGTAAGAGAAAAACTTATTCCATATGTTAAATGCCCCGCTATCTACGTTCTATATACGAAATTTGAACCAAATTGATCAGCAAAAAAAAATCTATTGGCCATTTTCCTGTTTTTGTTCTTTTCATACTACCTGTGGGCATAATGGATTTAGGATCAAACCAAAAATCACAAACTTTAATTTCCTCCACTTAGGGACGTTTCACATCAAAATTGGTTTCATTTGGTCAAATGACCAACAAATTAATATATTATGGCCAGTTTCCTGTTTTTCTATTTATAGTAACGGCGGCCATCTTGGATCAAGGATCGGGCTGAAAATCACAAATTTAATCTACTCTACCTAGGAATTTCTCACACAAAATTTGGATTCGTCTTGTCATGTGGTTTCAGAGAAGAAGAATTTCAAAGAATTGACTATATTTATGAAAATAACATTTTAATACTTGACCTTGATCCATATATCTAATTGACTGTCATATTATTATTTACATAAATATGCCTATTTTTTCTGTCTTCCAAATAAATAATTTTTTTATAGGAATAATAATAATAATAATAATAATATATATATATATATATATATATATATATATATATATATATATATAAACATACTGGTTAAAGCAATTTTTCATCAAGTTTTTTGCCATTTCACTATTAAAAGCTCCATGACAATAATTTGTGAAAATGTATAACTACCTTATCTTCATCATGAAATATCTCTTATATCTCCATCAGAGAAGACGCTACAATTTATTTCCATTTTACCTTTCCTAACAGGGTTTCAATGGGACATAATCCATTTATTTATGAAAATCCGAAATGCATGTACCAATTTTTATTAATCTTGGCCAAATAGTTTTTGAGATTAAATGTAAATGTTTTTGCAAGACGCACGACTGTCGACGGGCGGAAAAATCGCAATAGCCACCTTAGATTTTCAAATTTTTTTCAAAATACATTATTGTAATAGAAAAGTGTATATTTCGGAAGATTTTTTTCCATTATTTAATCCACTAAACATGTAGTAGTACATATCTACCGATACAGAGACCTAACACACGTTCATTTGCTATCTTATACCAAAACCGAACTAAAAGAATGTTTGCGTTTAGTTATGTTTTATCAAGATGCGTGTACAAGTATATGTAGGATACTACCAATAAAGACCAGTAAATAATAACGTGGTATAACGGAGAGAAAAGCTTTAGAAAAGTGTAAACAATCACTTAGGTCGTGTTAAAATAGATTCCATTATAAAGCTTTAAAAAATTAACGGCTTATCTTATTTGTAAAACAGATATAACTTGATATATTCTTATTATTACCTTTAAAATCGAGAGATCGAGAGAGAGAGAGAGAGAGAGAGAGAGAGAGAGAGAGAGAGAGAGAGAGAGAGTTTGTATATCACTTGCAAATCATATTTTTTTCTTCCAGATTGTAGATGAGATATTCTGTGCTACTTCGACTACATTTCCACATTCCAGTATCTTCACTGTTAAGGAAATTAAGTGACATAAATATACCACTTTTATTGGTTGAAAACATACATTTTTCATGCGGGGTCCTATCAGCAGTACAGAATGTACTCCTGCAGCTAGTTAAGGAACTGTCAGTGTTTTTTGACCATGACATTTTCCATGCTGTCTGGTGGAATATTAAACAACTAAACGATATGTTTTGTTCAACAATGGGTGGAGCATTAGTTGTGAGTGAAAGTATAACTTTACCTGTAAATGTTAAAAACATATATTAATTAGTGTGTAACTGCAGATCGACGCCATAAGTAAGTTTTAAATGGCGTGTTAAACATATAAACCTATCGTGATACTATTTCCAAGTACAGAAAATAATCATTTACTTTAAAAACTGGCTCCAGTTTTACAAGTTCTAAAATACTTGTATTTCTAATTAAACATTGAACTGATTTTGTTTATTTTCAATTCCAAAACTTTAAGTCGACATTTTAAGGGTCATTCTAATTCTATGAAATCAATGTTTTAGATATGTTAAAATTTTATTTGTTGTAACGTATCAGATTGTCAATGTTAATTTGTGAAACTGGGACCTTGGGTAAAGTGCATAAAGCAGACGCAAAATTGCAAGTCGTAAATTGGTTACGTCGACGTAACAACTTATTCTATACCCGGGATACATGAAAAAACCGTCAGGCGTACTTGCGACTAAGAATAACTTGGCTTACTTTAAAAAAACATGATATCCGTGTGTCAATTTTGTATTATCGTCATGTCACGTAAAAGAAATTTGAATAATAAAAAATTGAGAGAATATTGTCTCTGAACAAGGAACAGTCTAAAATTTGAAGTGAAAATTTGCCAAATCTGTTAGAAGAAAAAGAAACAAATGTGGTAAGAAATAACAAATTCAGCGAATTCTGTTGAAAAGTAAAATAAAACAAAAGATGAAATCAAACATAAATAGCAAGACTTGTAACCATGGGCTAAAATGGACTTCGAAACGTCTAAAAACCAAAGCTAAGAGAAGGACCATATACCGATTTAGAGCATCACATGATAGAAACTAGGTATTCCATTGCATAACACAGTAGGAACTATGAGAGCATAGTGCCGGGCACTATTGCAATTTTGCATGACGGAGTTATCTCCCATTCGAATTTCGCTCACGTTATTGTTTACAGACGATAACATGGAGGCTGGCGGAACGTCGATGTAAATGAGTTTCTTCTAGGTAAATGAAAACTATTGTTAACCAGTTTCAACTTCATTTGTTAATTTGTTAAAGAAAGGGTTTTATAATTTTTTCTCTGCAGTAACCTGGTTAATCACCCTCACCTGCTTTGTACAATTTTGAAGTTAATCAAGGTCATGTGATGCACTAAACCCATTAGTGCCTTATGTTGCGGTCACTATGCTCTCATAGTGCCCGCAACAAAAGGCAATAATGATTAAATAGTGTTCCATGTTATCGGCGAATCATTCGCAGTTTTGGTTGACATATCTAAAGGTTAAAAATCTGCACTTGACGATTCTAAAAGTTATGATAGCTTTAATCTAGTACAAGTTTAGAGCATGTTTACTAAACAGAGAATTATGAAGTTTCGATGAAATCTCTTCTATTTCAGAATGTCAGTTGTTTATGACACAAATATCTGTTAAATAAGCAAGAAAAGTAATCATCTTATGGTGTTTATAATGCGTTTTGTGTGCCGTTTTTTTTTTCCTTTTTGTTGAACTGTGTGCCTGGCTAATCTGTTTGTTTTAGGTATTTTTTCATTTTCCTGATTCATAATATATTTTTAACCTAATTTGTTTTCAATTTTCAATGCAGGTCGGTCAAATTCATATTAACTACCACCAAAGAAAACGATAAACTAGTCAGAGTCCAAAGTAACAGGCGAGAAATATTTTCAATGTCTCTTTTATATGGAAATTAATAATTGGCACATATCAGCATTTTTATCAACTAAAATATTTATCTCGGCTTTTACTTACGTTGAAAGCTGCAGGGAAACCTACCACTAGTTTGATCTACCAAATATCTTATTTAAAAACATTCATCACGTGATCCTTTATCGGAAACGAGACAACGTCAAACAACACAGTAAATAAGCATGATTTCTGACATCGGAAGCAGCGATAAGGTAAATTAACACAAAGGTTTATTAAATGTGTCACAATTCAATGGCTAAAAATACTACACTTTAATTAAAACATAATGTACCAGAATAAAGCAACACCATTGTCAATGTCTAAATTTACCCCAGCATGCAGATCAAGATTACAGTATAAATATAGTGAAGAAGTTTATACTACAACTTTAGGAGAAAATTATTACGGTCAAAATTCGGGAAAACTGTCATCGTCCAAAAAAGTAATAATGTCATGAGCTTCATTTGAATTTTTTAATGAAATAAGGCAGTCAAATTAAGCATGCCTTTTGCTTTGAATGCGTGATTTCATACAAAAAAGCGAATGAATCTTATTAAAGCAAAAAATCTACTATGCACTACTCATCCTATGAAGCTTCATAAAGATCAACAAAACTATCTCGGACAATCTATCTTGTGGAGTAACACTCCCCGATTGGTATCCGATGGGTATCCTTAACTCAGTAGCCTAAACTTTGTGCTGTCAGAAAATGTACTTTGTTACAAAATTTTCAGCCGTTTTCATTTTTGAAAATTTATTTAAAACTAAGGTTTGTTCTCTCATGCAAAGCATTCCATAGCTGGATTTGGATATAATCTTGGAACTTTGATTCATGAGTTTCAAAATTTTGGCTTATCTTTTTCACCTTTCACCTTTTAAGTTTCTAGTATTACTGATGAGAAATGATTTTCCGAAAAGTACATATATTGCACATCAAAAGTGAACAGGTATATTTAGTACCTCTAAGCGGGTACCGTTGATGGTGAAGTAAACTCCCCATGGGTATCCTTGACTCAGTAGAGAGTACTATATGTGCTGTCAGAAAATGTACCATGTAGAATATTTTCCATCCATCTTAATTTTTTAATTTATTTAAAACTAAGGTTTGTTTTCTCGTGCAAAGCTGGATTTGATCATATGAGTTTGGAACTTTCGATTCATTATTTTCAATATTGGTTTATTTTTGTTAGTTATCAATTTTTTCGGCCCTAGTGTCAATGATGAGGAATGATTTTCACGATGAGCACATAAGAATTAAACAGGTATACAAAACCTTTGAACCATTATTGGAACGGGAAAAGAAGACACCTCAAATTTGTTTCGCTAACATAAATTGATCTGTATTAATATGTGTAAAATATCTTTTTGAAAGATATATCATTATTTTATTTTTATTATTATTATTATTATTATTATTATTATTATTATTATGTCAATACTTATTGCTCATTAACCATTGGGTAAATGTTTATAGCTAAAAACAATTAAACTTAACATTTTCTTTATATTCCAGGGAAATGACATCGGTGATTAGCATAGAACAAATACTCGATATATGAAGAACCACAAACTCGTGTTTGCCGAAATATAGAAATACTATTAAGTAAAAGTATTATTATACCAAAGCTATTTAAACGTATCTGTCAAAATAGTCACTTTGTTTTATAAATGCTTCATATAAGTAAGAATACTATTATTCTGCATTCCATTTATAAGAACAAGTACACATATAGAAACAAGAAATTATTCAGTTAAATCTTAAAACACTAACTAGACAAACGTTATATAGCAAAATTGAGAGACTTAGTTCTTTATAAAAGTCTTTGACAAGATAATCACTTTTATCATGCTATCGCCTTTGAGTTCCTCAACGTTGAAACCCCGCTAATAAATGATATTGCAGTAAGTGTAAGCGAATAGGATATGTCTTTGAAGAAGATGTCTTCTTAACTCAAGTTCTCCTTCGTTACCTAACTGTGACTGCGAAAATGGGTCTAGTTGCGCTATGAGGTCAAACTGAGAAAATAGGTTCGAACGAAGGACGTCAGCAAATTGCTCACCTTGTTTAATGGTTTTGAAATTTCGGAGCTTAACCACAGAACATAGTATGCAACCCAAACCACGTGATTATTCAATTTATGCTTCATGTATACATGTACTAAATTGTAGACTTTCACAATCATAAGAAGTCTGTATTGAAAGAAAAAAATATTAATCTGTACACCAATTTTCTGTATCGTATAAAAGTTAAATACTTCCCGTTTCCCCTTTTCATACGGCCCTTCATGTTTGATGATTGATAGAAAAAATTCTGTATAAATATAACACGCAAAGAACCCTTTAATTTAATGTATTTTCCTTACCGCAGCTTTAATCGAAGATATTATAATATTTTCAAAATTAAAAATTCAAAAAGTTCAAATTAATTTGCGCAAATATGTAAATATAAATGCAGTAAATCATACTTAAAAATTAATACTCTCTCTCTCTCTCTCTCTCTCTCTCTCTCTCTCTCTCTCTCTCTCTCTCTCTGCACGTTTTTTATACTAGAAACAGATAAATACACTAAATAACTGGGCTATTTTTTCATGACAGAAGAGGATTGTCCTAGTTCTACATTTCTACACGGAGAAGCCTACAAACTAATGTAATTGTAACATAAAGATTCCCATACCTTAATTATTGGTAAAATCAACGTGATGGTTTATCTATTGCATGATATTAAAAAGAGTATTTCAATATTCAAATAAGTATTTGTCTACAGGAGCTTGAACTCCCCTAAATCGAGAGAAACACGTTTTGGTACGATGATGACTGCTTTTAAACTGTCATCTATTGCATCCGTACAACGAACCTTGAAATGGATAAAAAATTAGCCCGCGGTTGCATGATATGTCTCTATATTTTAAATCTTGAATGCACCTACAAACGGGTCTGTCAAACATCTACAGATTTATTTATTTGTTTATTCATTTATTTATTTATTTATTTAGTGTTTTTGGGAAAACTTTTATTTATTTATTAATTTAGTGTTTTGGGGAAAACTTTTATTTATTTATTTATTTATTTATTTATTTGTTTATTTATTTATTGATTTATTTATTTTCCTGTTTTGGAAAAAAATTTTAAATTTAAATTAAAAATTTTGAAGAAAGCAATTACTAAAACATTTTCTTTTGTCCTTCAATAAATAATCTGAACACTAGACAATGAATTTAAAATTTTCATAATTTTATATCAAAAAATATTCTTTGAAACGAAATTTCAGTTGTCAGAACAAAATTAATTTGTCAGTATCTTACAAATCTTTTCCTTATTTAAAACAATCATGGTAGTTTTAATTTGTCTTTAATCTTTTAATCTTAATTATTAAAAACAAAACAAAACAAAAAACGACTTTGCACAAATCATAAATGCTATTGTTTTCGTGTAAATTATCGTGATAAGTCATGCGTGAAAAAGTTTCAGCTTGAACTAATAAATCCATAATTTTCTGAGTGCCACATTCAATACTGAAATTATATTGTCAAATAAACGAATTTTAATCAAATTATTCTTTTGAATATGTTTCGAATAAGGTTGAAAGACGATAAACAGATACCCAGATGAATTGCAAAAACCTGTTTGATTGAGTTAAATCTACTCAAGAACTCTTCAAGAGCTTAAAGATGCGCTTGGTGAGGAATGAGACACATTTTCACAAAATCGCATACAGAACTTGTGAGCACGCCAAGGTAGAGCTGTTATTGATGAAAGGGGAAGACATACTGACATACTCACTATTGAATATGTTACGAGTTAATTCTTAATTATGAATTTTCACATGTAATGAGACATGCAGGTGATTTTGAGAATTGATGGTAGAATGATTTATTGTTGCATTTCTTGAATTCTGAATGAAATCTTTGCCAAATCTTCCTGTAGTTAAATATATGAATTATTTGTTTGTCTTTTGACTTAATTTTTGTTTTAACTTGACAAATTTGAATGAAAAAAGTTATCCCTAGCCATGTTTGGAGTAGTGTATATTGAGTTACAACTCCTTCAATTCCTTATTTTTGTATGTATATTTTATAACACTGTTAGATTTTTGCCATGTTAAACAGTTTTTGTCTGCATTACGTTGATGTGCTAGAGATTTAAAAACTATGAAATTAAACAAACATCATTTGTTTTTAAATTATGATTAGATTTTAGCAGGTTTATATAAACCATGTTGCATTGAATGAACATATCATAAACCATGTGACCCTAAATAACCAGATCAGAACCATTTGCACTAAATGACCAGATCATAAATTAAATGACACTAAATAACAATAATATAAACCATGTTGCACCAAATGGCCATATCATGAACCATGTCACACAAAATGATCATATGATTCAAAAACATCATCATAAACTATGTTTAACTAAATGACGATATAATTAACCATGCTGCTTTGAATGACCATATCGAAAATCATGTGACACTAAATAACCATATCATAACCCTTTTCACTGAATAAACATATCATAAACCAATTGACAATAATATAAACCATGCGACACTAAATGACCATATCATAAACCACATGGCACTTAATTACTATATCATAAACTAAATGACACTAAATTATCGTATCATAAACCATATCGTACTTAATGGCTATACCATACACTGTGACTCAAAATGACCAAATCATAATCATGTGACTCAAAATGACCATATAGCACAAACTATGTTCCACTGAATATCATATTATAAAACATTTTACATTAAATGACCATGTCATAAATCATGTGGCTTTAAATTAACTACATCATAAACTATGTAAGTACAAATAAACATATCATAAATCTTATGCAACATAACTGAACATTTAATTTAGCGCCACTTTTTTACCCGTTTCGAGTAAAAGTATTTATACCGGTCGATATTTCACCGCATGTAGACAAATATGACAACCAGTAAATTGATGGCGTTAGAACGTTAATCGTTTAATTTTATCGTATTTACTTCAATTGAAAACAAGTTACAATATTGACACGTGGTCTTACCTCCCTACTAGTCATAATTAAATAAGTGACGATGTTTTTATTTGACTGACTGAAAACACGTTAACTTTTTACAGTAGTAGGTTAACGGAATTTATATACAGATATTGCTATATTACATGGATATGGTTAAGAGGAAGTTATAAACTCACTGTAAGATAGTTGTATACATAAAACTCAACTCTGTGGAGTCATGTTTGACACTGACATACGACAGGAATCTATTTAAAGATGCATATTAAACATAAGACCTATTTATACACATATGGCGAAAACTGGAAGTTGGTTTCATGTTGAACTTCCTAACCGTTTTTTTCTAAAGAAACATATTATCTAAGCCTCATAATTATATTATTTTTGTTGCATTCGTATAATTTTGTCATATTTACAAATGTAAAGGCGATATTAGTTTGCACCTTTTGAACATTGATATCTGAAGTACTTTCGATTTGTCTTCGATTGACCTTTTGAACCCGATACTTCAATAAAGAAGAGCTAATTTGCATACAATAGTAAATCGGAATATTTCCCTGGGATTACCTATAGTAAACAAGACTCAATATTCTTAAAAAAATCATCTTTTCCTTTAGGGGACTTAGTAATTAAAACAAACACTTATTCCACCTCTTGAAAGCATTAGGCAAGAAAACATATGACAGAAATCTGTTAACAGGCGATCATTCGGGGGGGAGACCGTGTGACGTCATCAAAATAAAGTCCGTCAGGGTAAATGAAGCGTTCTCTTTCGATTCTAAAATTCATTTCTGAATACATCAATTCTAATCAATGGACAATTGCTATTTATTGTAGAAATTTCATCACCGAATCAATAGATGCAAAAGCCGCCTACATTCCTTATTCAACTTCAATCAACAGACGAGAGAGAGCTGAAATCTGTAACGGAGACGATAGGGGTGAAGAGTTTAGAGTTCATGCGTGTGATAGCTATATTCGAGAAAGCTTGCTTTCGCGAATAAAAATAAAATAAAATAAAATTAGTTAGAATTTACACTACTTGACTTATTGCAACTTATATATTTTTTAAAAATATGTGTTCACGTCAGTTTTTTTCCAATGTCAATACATGTAGTTGGTCATTGATTAATTGTATCTTTAATATGTTGTAACCAAATTTCTCAAAAAAACAACAGGTCAGTAAAGGATTATTAAGCATAAATAAAAAGTTTTTCATGCAGTTCATCTTACAGTAAGTTTATAACTTCCTCTCAAAGTTTTGAGTACATACATTAGATAGTGAAAGAAAATTTTTATCTGTATATTTAAAAATGTTAGGTTTTAAGTGCGTATAAATTCAGATATTTTGCATTTTTCCACCTCGTACCTCATACTCTGTTCTTATAGTAACGGATTTTTGGTTAAGAAATAAAAAAAATTAATTTGATATAAACAGATACAAAAATTAAGGGTTATTGTGTCATTTTTATCACAAATGCATTAAAACGAAATTAAGATTCGTGTCATATTAAAGTTGTAAAACATTTGTATATTTTTTCAAAACGTTACAATGTAAAATCTTATTTCCGATATTTTTCTGGGTAAATAATCGTTCATAACTTTAGTATGAAAATGTGATTTTTGCGCATCTGGACCCATTTTCCCAGTCACGGTCACATATATTATACAGATAACCTTATTGAGAGCACACTGTTTTAATTCTTGAAGATGTCTGTGTTCAGTTTTCAATTTTTGATTTTGAAGTCGACTTCAAAATTAAACTCATTTGTAATGGGTATCGGCTGGTATTTATAAAGCACTTTTGACGTGGCTTATAAACTTAGCCTTTCTGAAAAAAAAAACAACAAATGCAAAAACTAAATTTTTTTGTCTTTATTTGACGAAAGCGGATCTAAAATGACACCTAACGCTCTTTTGCGATTTTCAGTCGACAACCAATCAAATTTCAACCTAATTATGGCAACCTAGGTTACAGCGCATTTATACTTTATTTTTACTAAAAAAAATCTACTTTTTATCGTGTAAGGTTTAAGATAGTAAACAGGTATTTATCCAGCTTAGGAATTTCATTTTATTGTTTCAGTAACAATAAACTGAACATACACGTTACACAAAACTTGTCTAAAATCACAATGACACCTATTATAATAAGGAAATTACAAACATCAAATTAAGTTATGCTAATCCTGACCGCATATTATTATTATCATTATTTTTGTAAAATTTAACATTTTTCCTCAAAATAATCTAAAACTAACATATTTAATAGGTTAAAGGGAAGAAAATAGTTTTTATTAAACTAAATAATTGAATTTAAAAAGTAATGTATTTCTAAATAAAATCTTTTAAAAACTTGGAATTTCTAAAAATATGCATTAAATAAAATTATATATTTTTTTAAAACTTGGAATTTCATAAAATATGCATTAAATAAAATTTTATATTTTAACACAAAATTCACTATGACACTTTATTATGATTAGCATCATATGATCTGATATTATAGTTGGTCTTGTGAGAAAAAATTAAAATAGTGCCGATTTACTTATGATGTTCCTAATGAACAATGTCATATTTGTTCAAAGATAAAAGTTCGAATAAATATCAAAATAACGGCAATTTACTTAAAGATTTAGAACTGGTGGTAACTTATTAAGAATAAGGTTATGTCATAAACAACGGATCGTCAAATCTTGTAGTTGGATCGATGAATCTAACAGAACAGAATTGTTTTTCGGAAGGGGGTATCTGCATTCTGAGCTCTTGTTAGACCTGTTCTACCACACTAGTGTCTTGAAATTTTCAGCAAATCTTTTAGTTGAATAGATGAATCTGTGACAAATAGGCCTAGATGGGGGAAAGCGTTGACGCCCGATGCGTAATTTCCCGTTCATACGTAGAAAAAGTAGTCTTGTGTTCTTAACATAATATAGTGTTTATAAAAAGGTATTTCCTCCTAGACTTTGTATTGATGAATAGTGTTGATTTTAGCTATAATGAGAACGAAATATTTTTTCTGTACAAAAAAAAAAAAATTGCTGGCAGACGGTTTTAAAAAATGCAAGTTAGCTTCACACCAGTATTGACTTCATAGGGTTTTTCGTCCAATGCAAGGATAGTTCAATTATATCGAGGACGCCATCAGCTAAAGGTGAAGTGAAATGATTACTTTTGCCGTGCGTTTAGGGCAATGTGTAGGGAGGCTTCTTAACGTGCCACGCCTGCCGTGACACGGACGTTTGTTTTTAAGGTCTCATCCGTGACTTTCATTTCTAAATGCCGAGTGCTTTGCGACAGAACACTCATTATCAATTTTCAAGTGTTGGTTAGACCCGCCCATGGTTCGAATCTTTGACCTCCCATATACAAAGCAAGCACTCTAACAACTGAACTACCGTAGTGGTTTCCTAACTAGTGTGATTAGAGAAACTTTGAATCTTGTATATTGGTCAATATCTTTTACATTTCTGTACAGAGTTTATGTATACAATTGTTATATTGTTTTTACCAAATGGGAACAATTTTGGTCGAACTCTTTCTCCATGATATATGTATTTAATTTAAACAACCTCTGAAAATTTTCAGTGAATATATTGTTAAACTAACGCTATTTTAAACAACTGGACAAAGATTGATATTTAAAAACATGAGTCTGTTGCGGTGGGAACATAGAATTACATCCGTTAAACGTGTAACCCTTCAAACGTGTAACATAAGTACGGAGGTTACAATTTCATGTATTCCTAATTTCAATTTCAAAAGCAAAATTATCGATAGTTTAGTGTTTACATTATTGGTCGATAACGTGAATTAACTTATAAATACTTGTCATACTTGCCACTTGAAAGTATTTCAATAAGATACTGATTACATATATAACACAAATACCAGTTAAATTTTACTGTACCATATGTGCACATTTCGGAAAATCATTCCTCATCAGTGATTTTTCAGTTGATGGAGATTTCTTGCGTACCGTTTATCTATTGATTTCTTCGTGAAGAAATTGATTTTTTTCCCAAAAATATTAAGATAACTTGTTTCAGTCATTTGTTTTCTTGTTTTTCAATCATTTATACCTTTAAGGAAAGCATTTTATCTATATTATAATATTATAATAAACATAACATATCTAAAAATTTGTGTAAATAAATGACATTTAACTATAGTTATAATAGATAGTTTTCAGGATCGCCCGGTATAATTCGGTTCCTCACACACAAGTTATATCTATAGCAAACGTGGGCTGAATTCCTTGGTTTCTATACCACTACTTCTACTACTACTACTTCTTCTACTACTACTACTACTACTCTCTCTCTCTCTCTCTCTCTCTCTCTCTCTCTCTCTCTCTCTCTCTCTCTCTCTCTCTCTAATTGACGATTCATTGATTCAGGGGAGTTCCCAAAGTAGTTGTAAAAATAACATTAATCAGACTGTATCATTAATGGATAAATTAGATTTCACAGTACATAGAAGTATAGTGTCAACGAAATCTTCCGTGTTGTGGTGCGCGGTGCGGCAATCCGAACGGCGGCGAGGTCACGAAGACGTGGGAGGCACCTGTCCAATCATGGTGACAGGTTGATGATGGGTAGGGCACGCACCTGTCATATTTGATGGATGAGGCCGCGCGCCTGTCATATTTATGGATAAGGAAAGGGATTCATTTCTATTAAGATAAAACGTAAATATTTATTTTCAAAATTCGATATTTTTTGTACATAATCCCCTTATACAGCCCACGGATTACATTGTGTCCCCGGCACACACCACCTCACCAGTTATCTCATATACCACCCCTATACACACACCGCCGCCGCTACAGCAGCCGCTCCTTGCCCTGGGGAGGAGTGAGGGTGAGGAGGAGGATGAGGAGAAGTGGGTGAGGAGGAGGAGTGAGGGTGGAGGAATAAGGAGAAGGAGGAGGAATGAGAAGGAGGAGGAGGAGGTGAGGAGGAGGAGGAGGAGGAGGAGAATGCGGAGGAGGAGAGGAATGAGGAGGAGGAATGAGGAGGAGGATGAGGAGAAGTGAGGGTGAGGAGGAGGAGTGAGAGTGAGAGGAATAAGGAGAAGGAGGAGGAATGAGAAGGAGGAGGAGTGAGGTGAGGGTGAGAGGAGGAGGAGGAGGAGGAGGAAAATGCGGAGGAGGAGGAGGAATGATGAGGAGGAAAATGCGGAGGAGGAGGAGGAATGATGAGAGAAATGAGGAGGAGGAGGAGGAGGAGAGGAGGAGGAGGAGGAGGAGGAATGAGTAGGAGAGGAGGACTGAGGAGGAGGAATGAGGAAGGATGAGAAGTGAGGGTGAGAAGGAGGAGTGAGGTTGAGAGGAATAAGGTGAAGGAGGAGGAATGAGAAGGAGGATGAGAAGTGAGGGTGAGGAGGAGGAGGAGGAGGAGGAATGAGTAGGAGAGGAGGAGGGAGGATGACCGTTCCATATCGTAGTGACGCCAACTCTGAAAATGAAGAATGATTTTTGCACCTTTGTTTTATATATCTTCTTTGTAAGGTAGAAAGTCATCCATTAGATAGACCTTATCTCTGCAGCTTTCTTCCAAGTCTTTACTTCCCCCATGTGGTACTCCAGAGATAATC
>JARBDR010000115.1:0-73237 GCA_029721355.1 Tegillarca granosa
AAAATGTCCCTGTTTCAAGTTGTGGACAGGTGAAGGTCATGAGTACATTAGATCCTGAAGTGAATGTTGTCAGGTAAACAACAGTAACAACAAAACTGAAATAAATAAAAATGTCTTTATAATATATATCTGTAACTGAAATACAAGATTTAACAACAACAACTTAAATAAAGAAACGTCACATAGAAGCCAGCCATTGCCAGTAACAGAGGAACAAGACAGTTAAAGATTTACAAAATTATTAAACCCACCTGTACAATTTGGCAAATTTCGTTTGTGTACATGGTTGTTTATTGTTTTCGTATTTTCTCCTGTTTTCGTCAAATTAAGCTAAATGTTATTTTAAAAAGCACCTTTTACATGAAAAAATAATGTCGTGGGAGCAATTATTATTTACAAGCGATCTGACCGTACAACCTTATTTGTATTTCATGTATTTCTTTTTTGACCTTTCATCAGCTTACCATCATACAATAACAAAAAAGGCCGATTCAGTTTTACACATGACCTTTAATCAAGGAAGTGGAACTGGGTGATCCGGAACACCTTCTGTCTTGCTAGTTACATCCGTCACGTACAAAATCAAGCCCGAAGATAAAAGGAACATTGCACTATGTAATATTTATATTTCAATAACTATATGTCGTTTATATTGATACTTACCTATTAAAAGACAGGATTTGATTGAAACCATATTAAAAGTAGTAGTTACCAATATACCTCTGAAAAAAAAGAATCGTTTATAAGGAAGATGTGAATAATGCATTAACTAAATGGCGTAAAAAGACTGTACAATGTATGTTTTTATATGACTGGCAAGAGTACACGAACCTACTATTGAATGACCACAAAATATTTAAGTATTTCTGAAAGCATTTAATGGACTCGCACCATACAAAAAATAAACAAATAAATAAATAAATAAATAAATAATAAATAAATAAATAAATTTGAGATTTGCAAAAGAATGGTTCTGGGATTAGATTCATGTCTTTTCCTCTTAACACAACCATTGTTTTCGCTTTTTATCCCTGTATATTATATTTCATAAATATAAACGGTCATTGCGAAGTTTTAAATGTGACATTCTTTCTAATAACTACTTTTTCCTCCTTTTGTTTCACATGCATTTACCACTGCGGTAGCTCAGTTGGTAAAGTACTCGCTCTGTAAGTGGGAGGTCATGGGTTAACCCAGACCGGCTCGGACCAAAGACTTGAAAGTGTGTAGTGACTGTTCTTTCGCCAAGCACTCGACATTACGTAATGAAAGCCTTTCGGATAAGAACCTAAAATAAACGAGGTCCAGTGTCACGGTAGGCGTGACACGATGAAGACCCTGCTGTATCATGCCATCAGCGCACACGCAGGCAAAACTTTTGCACTTTCGCCTAAAGCTGGCGACGCCTCGACATAATTGAAATATTCTTGACTGGAACGTTAAACACCATTACACAACTCAACTTCATATGCATTTTATAAACATTTACTAAAAGTATACTTACGTATATCGTGTTATCAGAAACAATATGTCGACTTTGAGCAACATCGACTTTATAGAGAAATTTTGAAAGACGGAAGGAAAAATGAAAAATAAGAAAATTTAAAACATGCATGTTCAATAGGGCATTGTCCAAGATTACTGACCATTTTGGTCATTTCATCCTTATATCAGTCATTGTAATTTGAATTTTAGTGTCACAAGGGTTCAATGAATCGGTGTACTGACCATTTTTTCATAGATTATGTGATTAATAATTCTGATGTTTAATTAAATCTATTAGTGTTTAAATCGGGCACTGTTCTGGAATGCAAAAAAAAAAAATCTTTTTATTGGCATAGTTATTTATTATATTAATTCATGTAAGCTAAAGATAATATCACAAGACATTTCCTGGAAAGTTCTTTGACCGTCACTACATTTGTAGTATACTTGTTGACTGATGTACCTAAAACAGCAGCATAGAACGCTTGTATCGTAATTGTATTATAATACAATCAAATGATTTACTCTGCTTTGTATGCACTAAAATTGCCCCCAACATTAAGAACTGGCAATTAACCTGAAATCTTAATTTTCTTGTGACCTGTATATGATAAAAAAGATAAAATTCTGAATTTTTTATAAAAACCTTATAATTAATCACGATTTATTTACTTTATCACGTACAATTAAACGTTACAGCATTGTATATTTCAACACACCGTATTTAATACCGCATTTAACAGAAGTAAAATTCCCCTAATTCATATTTTTAAAAGTTTTTTAGATTGTCTTCAAACCTCGCACGTCTCTTAACACCTCTTCTCTACCAAATCACTTGAGCACTTTTACACTTTTGCACTCGCTTAATTCACTCGGCATGCACCACCAAAACATGCAGTTACAAATTTTTTTCGCGCTTTCAAAGTTTAATGATTTTACGCGATGTTTAAATTTAATGATTTATAAAACGTTTTTTAAAAACTTTGTTATTGATTTTTGCTATGATTTTCTGTTATTCTACAACTGAGGAAGGAGATTACAATTAAATCGTTGACTCAAGGCTATTTCAAAGCTAGGTTAATCAAGGCCCTTAAAATGTTTTATGGCCGTTAGTAAAATATTAAGATATCCTATATTGTTGATAAAAAAATGAAGTAATTCTTTCCAAATTTATGCTTTATACATTTGACCTCTTACTATTCCATGTTCCTTTCATTGTTTTATTTGAAAATTGTGAATATGTTATTGCATGCCAAACCAAACACAGACCTAAGACGGAATAAGTACCAATTTAGCATTATTTTGAATTTTTCAGCCAAAAAAGAAACAATTTATATCACAATGTTTCAAAGGGTTGCATTCTTTTGAGGGTTTTGTTTGATTTTCCTTCATTTTAACGAAAATTTCTCTACTTCGATTCCAATTTTCGATATGTATATTTTGCTTATAAATACCTTTGTTGTTGTGTGTAACGGTCTAAATTAGATGATGAAAATGTTAATGTTGTGATTATTTGGCCTTATAGGAAATCAATTATCGTGGTTTTCCGTAATTTTCATAATGTAAAATGTTGTCTGTGGTATTGTATTGTGACCGTCATCTAATCACCAAGTAGTTTTTTCAGCTTACCTGAGCTGAAAGCTCAGATGAGCTATTGCGATGGATCACCGTCCGTCGTCTGTCGTGCGTCGTCCGTCGTGCGTCGTGCGTAGTGCGTCGTGCGTCGTGCATTAACTTTTAACATTTTAATCATCTCCTCCAAAACTACCCAACCAAATTTGATGAAACTTGGTAGCCATCATGCCTTGGTGAAGCCCTTTTAGATTTGCACAAATGAAGGAGTTATGTCCCTTGGGGCCCCATAAGGGGGAAATAGTGAAAAACTTAAAAATCTTCTCCTCTCAATCTACAAGAGATATACCTTAGTTATTCATTTATAACATCCTTAGGTCATCTTATTTTAGATATGCACAAATGGTAGCAATGGGGCTCAAAATGGGGAAATTGTAAGGCACTGAGTGGGGAAATTGCTAAAAATTATATATTTGTCACTATATCTTTAATACTATCAACTTTTTGTATAGGCATATATATTAGAATATTGTAGGTATTGACATGACGATGATTTTGATATATGGATCAAGGTCATATGTTGAAAGGCCAAGGTCAAAACTGCAAAAGAAAACTTAAATTGCAAATTATCTTGAAAACTATTAACTTTTTGTATAGGCATGTATATTAGAATATTGTAGGTATTGACACGACAATCATTTTGATATATGGTTCAAGGTCATATGTTGAAAGGTCAAGGTCAAAGCTGCAAAAGAAGACTTAAATTGCAAATTATCTTGAAAACTATTAACTTTTTGTAAAGGCATTCATATTATAATATTGTAGGTATTTACATGACAATCATTTTGATATATGGGTCAAGGTCATATGTTGAAAGGTCAAGGTCACAGCTGCAGAAGAAGACTTAAATTGCAAATTATCTTGAAAGCTATTAACTTTTTGTATTGCATGTATAGTAGAATATTGTAGGATTGATATGATGATCATTTTCATATATGGTTCAAGGTCATATGTTGAAAGGTCAAAGTCACAGCTGAGAAAGAAGACTTAATAAGCTCTTTCAACGTAACTGCGGAGCAGTCTCTTGCGCATGCGCATTGAACACCTGGGGTGGCAAAAGGCGTAAACGTCACATTGTTTACATTGGAAACAGGTCACACTTAAATGTCTTCCGGGTTTACTGACAGCCGGCAAAATGGTTTAAAAGTTGCTCTGTTTATGGTTGTTCAAACCGGGCCAATAACGCAGCAAAGGAAAAGGGAATCAAATTCTTTAAATTTCCAAAAACCGGACACAAAAGACGAGCATGGATCAAAGCTCTAAACAGAAAGAATTGGACGCCAAACAAAAACTCGTATGTATGTTCGTCCCATTTCGTTGACGGGTGGCATGCCTATGACAGAGAAGAACAAGATTATGCTCCTACAGTTTTTAGCTACAAGCAACGTCCAGTCGACAAGGAAAGAGAAGAACGTGCAAGTAAAAGAGATCTATCAAAGGTAAAATACACTTTATTTGAATCCAGTTTGTAATCCCGAAAATTCTGGCCAGAACTTAAATCTTGATCAGAATTTTCAGACTTGGCCGACACTAATAATTATATATTGACAATAAAGACTTCCATGGATAATTAGAACAATCGACTTAAAGTATTAACAACGAAACATTGAACATATACCGGTATATGAATAACTGCATCATAACCAGTAAATAATAATAAACTGTTCAAAGAACCTTCTAATCAATAAAAAGAAAATAATGGCAATACACCAGCAGCCAACCATAATTTTGTGATATGTTTCGACAGATATACTGAAACAATCGGAGCATATCTTGTCATAAATCTAACACTTTAGTGGATGGATATATATATTTTACAAAAAAGGTTTAAAATAAGCAAATAAGGTACCAAGTATAAGGAAAAACATGAAAAAAGGGCCAGGGAGACCATGTTGGAAACCCAGCTGGTATTTCTTTTTTTTTTCAACAATAGGTAAAGTAATCTTGACTGGGGCTTAAAACATTATGTGGACCTTGTTTGTTGAGTGGTTTATAGTCTCTTAAATTTTTGGTCAGCATACTGCTCACGATAGAACTCAATATAAGAAAGTTTGTACGTTTGCATGCATTCTCCAGGGACTCCCATTTCCTCAACCATCAAAAACCTGTCTGATAATATAATGCCATAAGCCGGGTTTCACTATCTACAAATGTATGTTGAACGGATTAAATATATTCAAGCATAATTTTTATTCAATGTGATTGATTTCAGATATTTCAAGAAGCAGAAAAGAACAAGAAAACTGAATCGGAAAGCATGCTGCATTTGTTAAGAAGAATGCACAATTATTCTTCAACTGATACTTCTGAAGATACTGAGAATCAAGTTTTATTGACCTATGATGATATTGATCTAGATATTAAAATTACAGAGAACAAAGGTACTTTTTTATCCTGCATGTTGGAATTATACAAACATTTACATTGTTTGCTAAACATTTCATAGTTTAATTCCTAGTTTAAAGGAAGATATTTAATCACTACTTATTTGTGCATAATAATAAAGTATACAACAAATAATAACACAATTTATGTTAGCTGTGTAACATGTATTTACTATCATTCAGTAATAGATACAAACAAATTAATCTGTCTGTCCGTAATCAACAAACTCTTTTTTAATACAATACAATGTAAAAAAGAAAGAAAGAAAAAACAAACAAACTGTAATCATACATAAAATTGATGATAATTTGTTGGATGCTATAATACATGTATTTTCAAGACCTAACACATGTTTGAAAATAACACACACACACATACACACACACACACACACACACACCATGTACATGTATTTGATATTTATGTTAAGTATCAGAAATGATACAGTGAATGTGCAAAAGTACTTATAACAGATTTTGAACTAAATTTAGATGCTTAATTTTTTGCAGGAGTCCAGTGTGATGCTGATCATTTAATAGAGGAAAACCTACGTCTTCAAAGAGAAAACAATGAACTCCGTAGTCAGATTAGTGAATTGAAATGGAGTGTAAATAAAATAAAAGATAATGATAAAGCAACAAGATTATATACAGGATTGCCATCATTTGCAGTTTTTGTATGGTTGTTTAAGTATGTATATTGCATTTATTACATGTAATACTATAAAACAATAAATGACTATAAATGACTCTTTTTTTACAATATAGTGGGGATCAAGCTAGATCCAAAAAAAAAAAATCTTGGTTGAACTTTTTTTTTTTGTTAAAGTCAAACAAAAATACCACTATCAGTCCATATTTGTTTCTGATATACAAATTTGGTGATTAAAACTCCATATTTAAACAAAATTATTCAAAATTATAAAAGAATATTAAGTAAAATTTTCTGACCGAATGAGAAAAAATAATCAGACTTATTCAAAAAGTGTTTTTAATTATATGCAAATAACAGTTTTTTAATGTTTTCAACAATATAACAAATTCAATATGTCCAAAATATCCCTTATGCACCTTCTTAGTTTACAACATTAGATATGATGTCATGATTTGAATATTTATGATGACCTTGAAAAATATGAACAACAATGAACACCCAATAATTTACTTATAATTCCTAGCCAATAATCAGCTTATGGCTCTTTCCCATATTTTTCTAATTGAAAAAAAAATTCATATCTTTTTTAACCATAATTATTGCATCTTTAGATATCAATTTCTTTTTTTCATACTTATTTTGAATTTGATTTGCATATTAATTCCTTTGACCTCTATTAACCTTAAAATACCCCTATGTAATCTTTGATGAGGGCCAATTGAATAATAGAGGTCATCAAATTTCAACTTTTTGTTAAAAAAAATGTTTCATGTAAAGAATGACTCAGAAGATTTTTTCATGTAAAATTAGAAATTATTTAGGTCAATTTTTTTAAATTCAATCTTACTGCTGTTTTCATGGGGAAGTTTTGAATTAAAAGAATATTTTGAAAAAAAAACATGTAACAAACAATTATGGACCAGGAGTACATGGCTGTTGAATTTTTTTTTTTTGTCAAAGGGAGATAATTGTAATTGGTTTGATGACAAATTATTGCAATTCATATTACCATGTAACTTTCTTACATTTTATTATTTTTCTACTTGTAATTCTAGCTTTCTTCTACCAAAAGCACAAAATATGAGATATTGGAATGGCAGTAGTACCCCTGAATTTGACAGACAGAGACCATTACAGACCTGTGTTCCTCTTATTGATCAGTTTCTGGCAGTTCTCATGCGTTTAAAAGTTGGTCTTTTCGTACATGATATTGCTGACAGATTTTTAATTTCAACATCAACATTTTCCAACATTTTTGTAACATGGATTTGCCTTATGTATGAAGAACTAAGTATTATTAATAGATATCCATCTAGAGATTTAGTTAATCAGACTATGCCATCTTCATTTAAGAAATTTAAAAACCTAAGGGTTATTTTAGATTGTACAGAAATTTATATCCAAAGACCATCAAACCTAATAACACAAAATTTAACTTTTTCCAATTACAAACAGCATAACACATTGAAGTTTTTAATTGGCATTACTCCTTCCGGTGTAATTTCCTTTGTTTCAGATGCTTGGGGTGGAAGAATATCTGACCGTCAGCTGGTTATAAAGAGTGGTTTTCTTGATATGTTAGAACCAGGAGATAATATTATGGCTGATAAAGGTTTCACTATATCTGATCTTCTGAAAGAAAGGAAATGCACTCTTAATATACCCCCATTTAAAACTAAAGATCAGTTCTCTGTTGAAGAAGTCTTTAATACACAAGAAATTGCAAAGTTAAGAATTCATGTAGAAAGGAAGATAGGAAGGGTAAAGGATTTTCATATTTTTGATGGGGTAATGCCATTATCACTTGCACCAGTTGCTTCAAAATGTTTTAAAGTTGTGTGTTGGCTGACAAACTTGGATATTCCTATTGTTGACTAATGAACAAGACCTTTAAGTGCATGATTAGTTGGTTAAATCCAAAATGAGATTCGAACCTATATATCTAGTAAGCAGATATAACTTGCATGTAGGAGGTTTCATGTTTAAATTGTAGCTATATTATACCAAAGCTGGGTGGGGGTTGGTGGATGGGATTTTACTTTTCATCAGCAATCATTCAGCTGTTGGCTATGGGAAACTATTTTCATTATGATCCTGTGAGATAAATAAATACATAAGATGTATTGATGATGTTTTTATAGTGCTAGTTCAGTGACATACAATGTCGCAGATTAACACTGCATGCCACTTGGTCACATTATACTGACAAAGCTATAAGTAAGGACTAACCCCTTTCTCGCATGTGCTTGGTCCAACCAGGAGTTGATACCAAAGATGCTCCAAATGTTAGTTGTATCCTGAATCATACTGATCATCAAAAAAATTGAAAAAAAACTGTGACTAACTAGAAATCATTGCCAACATAAAGCATGGTATTTAAGTATGCTACCACTGTAAAGGTTAGATTGGTTTATTAATGTTTACAGTCAATGAATTTGGCATAGAAATTCTGTAAGCAGGGCAACATTTTTGATACAAATTCTGAATCAAACTGTATTCTCTGAATAAAAATGTTATTGCTTTTGCAAGCAGTCCACACAACAAAATCACACCAAGTCAGCCCAGTTGCTGCCATTTCTCCTTGTACCTGTGCATAGTATTTATGTGACTGATCAAGTTCAGGTTCACCATTAACAACTTTCAAATAAAATGATGGGAAATTGTCAATTATTGATGGAATATCCATGGTATTGATATTTGTTTTATTTATACTAAAGGGGCATTTTATTTCCAATACACCTCTTTGAACATCTTTGGGGAGTGATGTATCAGTGACAATACCATCACAGCTTGCTCCAATGTACGGTGCATACGGGATTAGAAATAACCCACATTTTTTTACTGTGATTGTGTGTCCAAACTGCTCCATCATGTTTAAATATTCACTTCTTGCAATATCTTCATTAGCAATACCCCATTCAACAGCTAATGGCATCTTTGTATACCTTCAAAATATAGAATCAAAACTTATGTTTAAATATAGATTAATTAAGCATCAGTTCTAGTTTCCATTTGGTTCCGTCAAGAAATAATTTAAATGAATGCTTTACACAGAGTGTGACTGTTTCATGAATAATGTAATATGGTGAACAGCTTCCATTCAGGATTTTTTGTCAATAAATATTAACAACTGAAGTTAGACTCAGGTCTTATAAGTGAATTTTTAATACCATCATTTTATATCATTGTTTTACAACTTAAAATTATTACTGATAATTTTTAAAAGTAATGTAAAAGGTATTTTTTGTACAAGCTACCATGTGCAACTTTCAACAAACAATTTCAGTCTCAGTTAAAAATGACTTACTTTACAAGAGAAGATCCATTAACAATTTCAGATACAAGACTTTTTGGGCATTCTCCAGATGACATAATATCCCCAAATCTGGAACTAGTCAGTCTCCCTTTATGAAGATCCAACCACAGACTACAGTTCCTCTGTTCTCTTGTACGCTTTTCTATAGCTTCAACAAGATCTTGTCCAATCTGCTGTGGTGGCCCTATTAAAATATAGTTTCACAATTTGTTTTCTCAATCAATTTTATGTTCATATAACAGTTTGTATTGATTTTCAATATATACATATGTATATGTAGGTTGTACATGGAAATTTTATTTGTTTACATATTACATGCTTCGTATAAACCGAGAGTACATGTATAAATGTGATGACACTTTCCACATGTTCTGTCTTGTCCTATTAATTTTTAATATTTAATATTTATGACATTAATATGCAAAAGATTATTGTTTTTATCTGTCTTTGGTTGAATTGTAAAATTGTACAAGCAATTAACATATCTTTATTGACATGTAAGTTTAAAATGTTTTGAGAGTTTTTGGTGTGATCTTTTGAAATTTGCATAAATATAAAATTTAATTTAGATTTTGGACATTTGCATGTTTTTTTTCTGTGCAAGACAAAATATTTTACATTTGGAACTATATGATTTATCATTGACATGACTTATAAAGTTAAAAGGAAAATTAGATCAATGCAGTTAGTAATATGATTATATATTTTGTACCAGTTGCTTGTTAATTTAACCAGTTTACTATGTTAAACCATGAAATATCAAACATGGTGAAAGAAAATAAATCTAAAATATTTTAAATTCACATAAAAGTGTTCAAGTTATTACTTCATACTTATTTATATTTTAGATTTGTGAACATATTATTTACACCCAGCTGCTTCAATTTTAACTAGATGTCTGTTTTATATTATAATTTCCTCATATTTATTTCTTGGGTAAAAAAAAAGAAAAAAAAAAACCAAATATTTTCAAAAGTTATTTCAATTTCAGGTTCCTGTATTACACAATGTCAATACATACTGTTTGTTGCAGAGTGTATCATCATATTAATTTCCATGTCAATGGGGTCTATCAGTGTTTCTACTTCTTGTATGCTAGCCACTGGTGGGGTATCTTCATAAATTTGACACAGATGACTCATTCCTAAAATACAAATATTACATTAGATTTGTCATAAGAAATCTGCTACACCTAGCTGTCCCATCCCACTCATGACAATTATTGTACAATCTATTAAAATATGATAACAACATAAAATTTAGTATTAATGTGATATCATCACTAACTATCCCAAATGAATAACCATGATCATTTGCCAAACCCACAATAGACACCTGGAAAATTTCAATACCAGAAGGCACATCTTCATGTCCCCTAGTAATTAATCCCTAAGTCTCAAATCATTTTAAGCAAAAGTGTCCAAGAAAAGTAGTGGACAAGTTCACTGGAGAAGACAGAAAGAATCCAAGCAAAATCAATAAGTCATTGCAAACTTTGTTAAGTATTACATTAAGTATACAACACATTGTTTTATATATATATATATATATATATTATATATATATATATATATATATATATATATATATATATATATATATATATAACAGGAAATAATATAGTACCTGTTTTAGGAAATATCTTCTTTAGTTCCATCAACTTTTGTTGGTAATAGTCTGGTTTAAAATTTTTGTCATTTGTGTGACGAGGATCAAACTCAAAAGATGAAGGTTTGGGTTCAGCAGCTGATAATTTTGGTTTCTTAAATTCAAGTTGGTTGATGGGTTTTGGGTCGAGGTTCATTTTTCGTGGTTTTTTCCAAGCTGCTGGTTTTGATGTGCATGGGAGTTGCATATCTATTTGGCTCTTTTGTCTAGTGTAGTCATTTAAGAAAAATAGAATGCTACCAACATGACTACAACACTGTGCAAGTCTGTCAAATATAAAAATAATACATTACATGAATAATTAGTCAGAATCCCATTCGAATTCTAAATATATGAATTATATGATTAATTTATCAGTCATTGAATTGCTTGGAATATGCACATTGTAGCAAATAAAATGCCGATTGAGTGATGTTAAAAGTGAAATGTCTGCTATAAAATACACTACTTTAAAGATAACTTGATCTGTGAAATCATAATTTTTTCTAGTATATTAATGAAAATGAAAATAAATATGTCAAGAATACTTTAATTGGTAATTACCGGAGTATTTGTTAGAAACCAGTTTGAAAAAAGTCAAGTACTGTGTTTACAGATTTAAAGCAGACTTTCAGTTATCTGATCATTAAGATGCATGGTAGAATCTTGGAGAAGTGGAAAGTTTAGTCATAATAGTTTAATATCTAATCTTTACCCAATAGGACACTGACAATATGCATGGATAGGTCTACCATTCAAGAAACATATCCATGCAGTGTACTGCTTTTTTTTCATGGATGCTTTGACTCTAGCTTTCACATACATGATACCACATTCAATCTATTTAAAAAAAGATATATTTTATCTTTAATTTCTCACAGTACATAAAATATGTTATTAATACTTTCATTTGAGATTTAAAAATGAGAAAAAATGATTTACTGAAACATTAAAACTCAACCTGTAATGTGTCTATAATAAAAAAAAATCATTAATTAATTAATTAATTTATTTTTATGTATTTTTTACAAGTGAAAACTACTTTTTACGCTTGTGAAAACGCATCGTGAGGAAATACACTTCCGTGTTTACAAGTGTGTAGGATAATCATGTGACAAGTCCATAATTGGATATATAGGTCAGTGGGACTTGTTTGTATACAACAAACACGTGTTTCACAGACATAAACGATATGATATATAAAATATGTTACCTCTGCTGCCATAACTTCGCTCACATCTCCTGCTTGAAAATGTGAAACTGCACGATCCAATGCCTTAAAGGAGTTCACTGAAACATTCCCCGTATCTGCCGTCTGTCTCTTTCTGTCAATCATGAATTGGTAAATCATGTCGAAGGAAACATTTTCAATATCTAAACCAGGATGTGGAATACTAATGTACACAGGACAGTTATATGGTGGTGCATTTTCTTTACCGGGTATCAGCGGTACTACTGCTTGGAGAAGTTTACAATCTTCTTGTAACACTACCGGAGGAATCACATTTAAAATTTCGCGGTCCGCCATGTTGTTTACCTTGCCACCCCTTACCGTCATTACGCATGCGTGCATAAATTATTGAAAGAGCTCATTTTATTCACGTATCCAGTTGAGTTGTTAATTATTATACATTTAATTATTACTGTTCTCTTTATTTATGTAATTTCTGTCAAGAGTCTCGTAGATATATATTGGTGTTTGTGGAAAATGCCTTATCAAACATTTGAATGTCCCGCTAAAACAGTCAAATCTGGCCGATAGAGGTCTCAATCCAACACTTCCGTCAACCTTCCTGATCGCAATAAAGCTGACGCTGTTAGCGTCTGCTTTAAAAAATGGTGAGAAGTCCTCACATAAGAATAGGCTAATATTTGTGTATATAGAGGGGAAAGAGATACATAAATGTAAGCCAATTCCAAGGTCATTAAACAAATATTTCTGATAATGAACACATTGTTTTTATTGAAGCTTTTTTAATAAAAGCACTGTAAATGTGTTAGTCATTAAAATCAACAACTAGAAAAGGATAAATTAAATTTGTTAGCAAATACAACATGATATGCAAGACATTGACCGAAAAGCATACAGATCATGAAGCTACCATAACAAACAACTCTCTGAAAGTTTTATGTAATTAACATTAAAAGACTAACACAAAAAAAAGATCATGAAACTATCATAATAAACAACAATCTGAAGTTTTACTTAATTCAAAATAAGGCCAAACACAAAATAAAATTGTTTCCGGTTTCCGATTGATCCTATTTTTTAGTAAAACCAACCCAGAAATTTTTTACCACCTAGATTACAGATTTTACCTCTTTATCATTTTTGGCATCAATCTTTAGGTTAATGCTTATACTATATCTAAAGAACATTTACTGGTACTTATACAATGTCTGTGTAAAATTTACACATTTGCTGGAGTGATAGATAGAAGCATAAGTTTTTCTTTAAAATTTCAAATTTCTCTTTCACATTGCAATATTTGTGTATATGTTGCCAATTATTTAAACTAGATATGTTTCTTTGAAACAGATGTGTCGCCTGACACTGCATAGTACAGTCCGGTCCCGATTTGGAAGGATTCAGTTTTGAGAGGTACTCAATTTTGAGAGGTATTTTTCAGGTCCCAACAATATCTGTTCTTAACTCTATATTAAAAAGGTCTCAATTTTTGGAGGTCCTATTTTGAGAAGTATTCCATTTTGCAAACAAATTTGCAGGTCCCAAAAGCCAATAATCAACTGATTTGGGACTCGATGGTGAGAGGTATTGTCTCACCTATTGTTGTAAGCAGCCATTGTATCAAATCACACCTTACATTTACTCAGGCATCCAAGTGTGTTAAGGTGTTTTTAATATAGAAGTTAACAATATAAAATGTATAATTTAAT
Source organism: Tegillarca granosa (assembly GCA_029721355.1). NCBI lineage: Eukaryota > Metazoa > Mollusca > Bivalvia > Arcoida > Arcidae > Tegillarca > Tegillarca granosa. The sequence goes on from JARBDR010000115.1 coordinate 14,018, forward strand.
AAAGTTCTGCTATAATCACTTTGTCAGTAAAACACAAAACTGATATCATATGTCGTATCCCCTGCATACGGTTGTAATTTTGTTCTGGGACCCAGTCTACCTAGGGGGATAACTGGATCAGGACATTTCACTGGTGTTATCATTCTTATGAAGAAATGGCAACTGAAATGAGGGGTGTAAAGAGAAAGATGCACTCAATAGATGTCAGGTACAATGCCATCATGAATGTCGCATATTTTTGTACCAAATCTATGTAAATAATTTCAAATAATTTCTGTTATTTTGTACCTGTAAAAATACCTACAAATTGTTTTGTTTTATTTTATTACCCAACAATTTAGAAAGCACAATATTTAATAAAGGAAAACAATAAATGCATTAAAATCAGTCTGTTTAGTAATTCATTTATGTAACTTTAGTAGGACCCAGTTTTGAGAAGTACTCGATTTTGAGAGGTATTTTGGATTTCCCTTGGACCTCTCAAAATCGAGTCCTGACCGTAGTTGACAAAGTTATGATCCGGACAAGAAATCCTCTATAAAAGTCAATCAAATGGGAATAATTCAACAGGAGTAATGGGACAAAATATGAGCAATATTGTCGCAAAGCACACTATGCAAAACTTTTGAAAACAAATCCAAATGAAGGACATTTTTTCCAAATGAAGGACAGTTTTTCCTTCAAATCCACAGCACTCATTGCTCATATTTCTTGTAAAAATCAATCAAAGGGAAATAATTCAAAAACGGAACAAGATAGAGTTGTGGTTCTTGTGCACTGCACTTCGAGTCATTGCCAGAAACATGTACACCAAGTTTGGAGTCATTTGAACATACTACACCAAAGTTATGCTCCAGACAAGAAATGCTCTATAAAAATCAATCAAAGGGAAATAATTCAAAAACGGAAAAAGATAGAGTTGTGGTTCTTGTGCACTGCACTTCGAGTCATTGCCAGAAGCATGCAAACCAAGTTTGGAGTCATTTGAAAGTACAACACCAATGTTATGCTCCGGACAAGGAAATCTGGACGCCGCCAACGACGCCGACAAAAGTAATCCCTATATGTCGCCTAGTCAGGCGACACAAAAATGACCTATCAACCATGAAGTTTTTTTTTTTTTTAGAGGAAAACCTGAACAAACTTTTTTTTTCTTTTTGGTTTTAACAATCTTACAGTTTCTAGTGATATGTTGACATTGAACAAACACTAAAACAGATAGATATTTGTTTATGGTGTCTATGACAAAGTCTTAAATGTGCATCATATAAAATGCTCATTTATTCCATTCCTATTTAACCTTAAATCTAGATTTTTTTTATCTTCAGGACATAGCATTCATGTGGTCATTAGTGTTGTTGTTGTCGTCATTTCAACAGTGTAAATTATCATTACTGATAAAATGACATTTTTCATGCAAGATTTTATGACTTTCATATCTCTCCTCTTGTTTTTTTTAATGAATACAGGCCACATAATACATTGTAATATTATCTGTCATTACTGGTAGTTTTAATTTTGAAATTTACTGGGGTTCACTAAAATTTTTTCTAAATTTGTATTTTTTATCCATTAGCCTTCTATCTGAAAGTGATGGGGTTAAAACATATCATAAATCAAATGGTAATGTTTTACCATACATATATTTTACATGCATTCATATTCTTAAAGTATTGTTGTCAATTTCTACTTTAATGATAATGAGTTAACACAGGTCCTGTGACTCTACTCTACTGTGATGTACCAGAACAAGTTATGACGAGTGTCATTATCATGTACACAATCCTGTGACTCTACTCTACTGTGATGTACCAGAACAAGTTATGATGAGTGTCATTATCATGTACACTGTCATACGACTCTACTGAGACATACTGGTAAAAGTTATGAGTGTCATTATCATGTACTCAGTCCTGTGACTCTTCTCTACTGTGATGTACCAGAACAAGTTATGACGAGGGTTTTATTATCATGTACACAGTCCTGTGACTCTACTCTACTGTGATACACCAGCACGTTATGGCGAGTGTCATTATCATGTACTCAGTCCTGTGACTCTTCTCTACTGTGATGTACCAGAACAAGTTATGACGAGGGTTTTATTATCATGTACACAGTCCTGTGACTCTACTCTACTGTGATACACCAGCACATTATGGCGAGTGTCATTATCATGTACATGGTCCTGTGACTCTTCTCTACTGTGATGTACCAGAACAAGTTATGACGAGGGTTTTATTATCATGTACACAGTCCTGTGACTCTACTCTACTGTGATACACCAGCACATTATGGCGAGTGTCATTATCATGTACATGGTCCTGTGACTCTACTCTACTTTGATGTACCAGAACAAGTGATGATGAGTGTCATTATCATGTACACTGTCATACGACTCTACTGTGATGTACCAGAGCAAGTGATGATGAGTGTCATTATCATGTACACTGTCATACAACTCTACTGTGATGTACCAGAGCAAGTGATGATGAATGTCATTATCATGTACACTGAATGACACTGTCATACGACTCTCCTGTGATGTATCAAAACAAGTGATGATGAGTGTCATTACCATGTACCCTGACAGACGACTCTACTGTGATGTACCAGAACAAGTGATGATGAGTGTCATTATCATGTACCCTTTTATTAAATACTACTGATCTACATGAGGAAACTACTACAATATAGCTGTATGTCATTTTAATGCTACTTCAGATACTTTACTGACTGACAAAGAAGCCTTGTGTTTATAAACAAGGTTCACTGACATCCGGAATTCATACAGAGAGATGCACATATACCTAAGACACAATACAGGAAGTAATTTAAATTTTATATTAAATTTCCTTCAACTGTGTGCACACTAATGAATTAAAATTTTGTCATTCAGCATAAATCATCTTTTTTTTGTTTTGTATTCAGCTTAATTTCTAGTTCAGACAGGTCTTGAAATTTTTATAAATGCTTTTACAAAGCAAATAAAAAATGACACTCAAGTTTTTAAATCAATATTTGTCATCATACAACTCAAAACCAAACCAAAATAAAAAATACATTTTGGTAAAATTAACATTCTAGTCTGTTGATAGTCATTCAGTTGAGCAATTCCCTTGCTGAAGGTCTGATTTTCTTGTTATTTTCAGTTTTCTTCACCATCTAAAGAACTGAACAATTCAAAGCTTGATAAGGATGTAAAACACCTAAGGCTTCCATGTTTACACAAAACCGTAAACATGTACACGTCAGGTAGTAAACGAAACGATGCCGTTTACACGGCCATCATGATTCGGAACATCGTGATTGATTGTATCAAAGAAAATATATCGTGTCAGTCGTACATTTATGAACATTGAATTTTATTAAATTAAAATACATTTACTTCAATCCTGTAACAATAGTTTGAAACAAAAAAATTACTGTTAACACCGATCCATGTAAAGTGTATGGCTACATTGCCCGAGACGATATTGATATGCATGCGCATGCCCGTGGACTTCCTCAAAAACTTCGAAAATTGTAACTTAGTCCTAGTTAACAAAAACTTATGTACATGAAACGTCAAAATTTCAAATATTTCAATAAATGAAATTATTCAATTTTAACTTACAACTTGTAACAAAAATGACCGTCTCTGTAACAACATAAAATTTAAATATGAATCAGATGGTAGACATGTAGGAAGTAGGAAGCGTAGAAATCGAAGTTGCTGGGATGCTTGGAACATTATCCTCCACAGGCTCTCTCTTGATGACATGCTTCTGAGATAGATCTATTTATTTGTTAGCCGATTTAAGTTTTGATTTCAAACAACAGTTAATAAAGATAAGCTTGTCAACTGTGTCAGAATCAAGAGGAGATCTGAAGGCCTGCTGTCGACAAAACTCTCTGAGGGCACAGAAGTCGCTGGTACCCCTAAATTTTTTTCGTGCAAGCTGTGAGTCTTGGAAACATATCCTGACTTAATTTTCATCAATTAAGTATGTCACATGTCGTACACGGTTATAAAATTTGTAAACGTTTACAGCCTATATCAGACACGCTACCGTTTACACGTGTAAACGTGGAAGCCTTAAAAACACCATTCTAGCCATACAAATCCATCCTTCAAGTAAACAAACACTGTCATCCTAGAATGCAGCCAACACAGACACTTAATGAAACACAAGACCAGAACTTCCAGGAGTCTCATAAAGAGCAATAGAAAATAAGATTAATTCTGAATCAAGTCTATATAGCAAGGAGGCTATTGCTTGACAATGTAAAATCAAATGATTTTTAAAAGATGTACCATAAACCTTAAACTTACAACCCTTCAATCAGGGTTCCAATGCCGTAAACACTTTATTCCAATGATTGAATTTAGTGGAATTAATCAAAGGAAACTGTCAAAAAAGAGAGAAAATAGAATATAACCTATATAATCTCTTTCTGTTCTTGCTAAAACTAGACAGTGAAAACAATTCAGATAACTAGAGTTTTTTATAAAATAGTTCTTCAAAACAGGTTGGTTTTGGTGGTGTTAAAGATATACCGGTATCAAGAGTTATAATGGTAGAAAAGATTGCCAATCAATAAGAGAGAAAGGGTAAACTAAATATGTATCATCTCAGCACAAATATAACACGACAATTTTTTTTTTTTATTAGCTTTAATCCAATCCTTATTTAAGAGATGCAAACATATACACTTCCTATATTATTGTAATTTGCTTTATATTTTATCATTTAAGTAAGATTACAAGGTAGCATGTTGTTATATATTCCTCTCTAATAATTTTATATACAAAGGATTGTTTTATATCTGTAACAATATATTATTAAATTCATGTTATATTCAAGATCAACGTCATATAAAAGTTCCATTTTTTATAAAAGCAAATGATTTATATAACTAATAATCTAAATGTATTCAATTCTGGGAAAGATCCTTACACAAATTCTGCTCTTTTACTGAGCAAACAATGTGTAATGGAACTTGTGGAAATACATCTAAAAGTAAACTAAAAATCTGTCTTAACTAATTCTGAAGACATACTACCATTAAAGTTATTTGTTTCATAAATGATTATTTAAATGCAAACCTGTCTAATCTGAACAAAATCTTTGATCCAAAAGAAATTTAGTTTAGACAATTTTTATTTTACTTCAAAAGTACTTATAAAATGAAAATATGTATGAACAAAACCACTTAGTATTTCATTGGAAATATATACATTCTTTAAAGACCATTAAATAGGTCACCATATTTCCTACAAACTATCTCATATTTTAATCAAATTACAGTAAACGGGTGGTCGGGTATCAACAGGCAAGTGGTTTATATACTGTCAACATTCCAGGCTGTTAAAATTAAGCTTATAATATTCTGAGGTTAATTTTACCTTCTAAACACACTTTGTTGCCAGTTGAATTTCAGATTGAGATTCAAAACAGACATCTCAGAGTTCATACTAATGACAGTGCACTATATAAAATCCTGCAGTAGAAACATCTTATAAAGCAATGGAAGTAATCAAAACAAATTAAACTCATTATGTCTGCTCATAAATATGTATTACACTATTGTGTTATATATCAATGAACTGAGAATTCAATGTATAGTATCTGACTTTATAGACCATGTCTTTAAATGAAACAGATAGAAAAGGTTCTAAAAATGAAGTTTGCAGAACAAGCCACAAAAATATCCAACTTTTTTTCACCTCTGCTATGATTGGAGATGTTCCTCTAGTCATGTCATGACAAGTCTTAAAAACTGCACAGTGTTCTTAACTACAAATGACTAGACACACCCTAGCTCTGCAGTTCAATAGTATCATAAATAATAAAATATGTTTTAACTGTTTTCTGAACATTACTATAAAATAAGCTGCTAACAAGACAGAAACCACTGACAAATCAGTTTGCAATCACAGCCTGTAAGTGATATAATGTTAAATTAAATGGGCTGATGGATCATTCTGAAAAGTACCTTCAAAGGGCAAATGAAGATAAGAATAAGCAACTAAGTACATGGAACTTGAAACAGAATAATTAAAAATATTGAGTAACAGCTGAAAAGCTAGTATTTTTAAAATTAAAAGCAATGAGTCTCAGTTAAAGTTGATCTACTTCTGTAAGTCTAAAAAACACTTTCATAATTCCATTACCAGTAATCCTATATCAAAAACTTACTTTCTTTTTCTTCTTTTTAACCTGACCTACTTCAATCTGACCTTTGGCATCTGCAGTGCCAGATTTTGAATTTGAAGCCATGCTTTGTTCATAGAAAATTTCCAGGAACTAATGAAAACAACACAACGTATTGTACAAATATACAGTGTTGTAATTTCCTTGTATTAAATTTCCACATAAAATTAACATGGATCAGAAGTGGTTGTCTATACCATGGTAAACATCAAATTTTGCAAATGTCAATCGCTAAATAATAGCCAAAATTAGTTTTTTCCAAGAATTTAGCGCATGTATAAACCATGCCTGGTATAGATCTATAAGAATATCAAAATATATACATATAAAATCACACCAAAGATGACGGAAATGATGGATTATGTATCAACCAATAGCAAATACTTACAAAACTGTTTCTCGATTTATCCCTCTCCTTCCTATGATCCATATTGGCTGTTGGAGAACACGTGCATCCGGTAAATAGCTAATATAAGTGTTTTTGTTGTCACATTTTTACGCACAAGCCATTTGTCCTCAGCCTTCCATTTTTATCAACACTTGACTTACAAAATCAGGGAACACACAAAGCAAGTTTTTGAACACTTTTTTCACACCTTGGAGATTAAGCAATATTGAGAACGATTAATTTCTACAAATAAACATAGAATTTGTGCATTATCTGACAACTTTTTAACAGATGACAAATGAAAGTCATTTAGTTTTAAGAGCTGAAATTCGGGACGTTGAGAAACTTTGACACACTTCCCTCTTACTCATTCATTTTCCGCCATTTTGTCAATACACCCAAAGATCAGCCAATGAAAAATTGTGTAACGAAAAAACTTTTCAAGACAAAAATAAAATTATTTCCGACCAAGTTTGAGAATGTTTTCAAAGTAAACAATGGGCGAAAACTATTTAGCATAAGACTTTAAGACGATCCATTCTTGTGTCATTTCCGCAAAGAGTTTACTAAAGGGAATTTTGTCTAAACGTGGATTTACTAAATTTATCAAGGGAATTCCCAACTACTATCCCAAGGCCAATGAAAGATCACGTTACATATTTTGACGTGTCAACAATACAACGTGATCTATTTGAATGGTGTCGTGTCTAAAGTTGTCACTATATTTATTTATTTATTTATTTATTTATTTATTTATTTATTTATTTATTTATTTATTTATTTATTTATTTATTTATTTATTTATTCATTTATTATTTTTTTATTTATTTAATACCAAAAACAATCAAGTTGCATACACTCAAATAGAGTAGGTTATTTTTAATTTTCAATAAGAGTATTTTTACTGACTACTGTGGGTAAAATATCACGGTTGCGAGGTTAGGTGACCTCAGAGTAGTACTATTAGCCACACCACCGAATATTTACGAATATTTACTCCATAGTCCGTCCAAAGCTGTATGTTTTTTATTACCAAACTTACTAAATAATAATTATATATATATATATATATATATATATATATATATATAATTTGGGGGAGGTAGGTAAAAGTGTAGTGGGGTAATGGTGTTAAATAACCTATACCCAGTTAGCAAAATTATCAGTTCATGGATGGTAAAGGAAACTGGGTGCACGTAGAGAAACACATTCCTTCGACATGCTACTTGAAAACGTTTAACGTTCTCGTGCTAGAATCTGTCCGAGTGGGATTCGAACCTAGGCGGTAAGAGGTTATTTGATCCGTAAACTACAACTACTTGTGCGGTATGGGCAACTCAGCCATGGTTGCTCTCTTAGTTCGTATGAATCACCAATAAGACTGACTGATTGATTTTTTTTTTTTAAATTGACTAATGAATTAACTTTGTTGTCTTTAAGTGGGGTTTTTCAACAAAACTTAATTTAGCTTTTTTTTCACACCGACGTAATGAAAAATTTGATATGAATAATTCACTCAAATCAAGAGAGAATATTTTCTTTTTCGAATATTATCACTGGTGGTTTTAAAGGGGCGTAATCCCCCGGCCTCCTTTATGTTGCTGAATACATTTTTGTGCATGTTTTTCTTATATATACCAGAAGCCCAGCAAATATCTTTCAGTTTAATGCAGCTTAGATTCGTGACACCAGAATGCAGGAATCTGGGTTATTTTTTTTTTCAAAATTTTCCGGGGAGCATGTCCTAGGTAGTACGAGTCTATGGCCCTCGGCTTATACCCCCTCCTTTTGTAAAATTCTAGATCCGCCTTTGATCATATATGTAATTTTTGACAGTATTTCCCTTTCCAACCTCTTTTACATTTTATGAAATATCATCTCGGTCTTTTACAATGTCATCAGGCTTCATTACGTTTTTTTTTTTTTTTAAATTTCGGTCATATTTATAAGTGCACAAGATTTTTGTTTTATATCAATAGCGAAACTGAGCAACGGGATATGAAAAAAGTACTTGGATAGTTCAGCTTTCTTTGTGCCCAGGACCAGAGATGTATATAGCTAGTATTATCTGATTATAGGTCCCTGTCAGGACATTTGAGCGAAAACTAAAAACCCCTATTTGACATTTTCACAAAGACTTTTGTGGACATTTGAGAGACCGATTTTATATAATACATGTAATATGCGATCTAAACATATTGAGCGTTAGTTAAATCTTTTTACCTTTAAATTTACAAATAAATCTGAAACTTTCCATGCACATTTTAATGAACAGCTTTACTGCAGACATCCGTTGATGTCACAAGACTCATAACGAAGATACAAACAAAATTTTATCAGGACCATATAGACACCCAGGTATTAGGGGGTTAAATCACAGGCACTTCAGTTTCGTATACTATATCTCCTGTTATCTTGAGTTTTTGCAGTTTCTATGAATAGTTATAACTTTCAGTTATCGGTAGTTATTCAGTTATTTCTGGTTTTGGCTTGTGATCCCGTATATATAGCAGAAGCTGTCCCATAGCTTGCTATTGCAAAAACGGACTTGGAGTTATTAATTCATTAAAAACATAAATTTTCAATGAATTATTGTTTGTAGTTCAAAATATCAGAAGATATAGAGGTAGTTTTTCAGGTGTCTGTGGGATCTCATCAGCTATCTATGAGATAGCAGACAGAAAACCATTGAGAACTAATTTAATCCCCAATACCTACAAGTATCAGGAATAAGCGATCATATTGATAACTTACAGAAAGGGTTTTACAGAATTTTTTACATCAGTTGAGGATTTTTTTTTCATTTACATTTTCGCAAATTTTTATAGGTTTTACTATGTTATCGGTTAGTTTTTCCAAAAAATTTGAGGACAAATTGCTATTTTTTCTACCGTAACAATTCCAAACTTTACATATAAAGGTAAATAAATTGTGATTTCCCTTTTTAGTCTGTGATTCCAAGATTTGTTTATTTTTACCGGGTTATAGCTGGAAAAGTAACAAAGGGACCCTGCATTAAAAATGCACAACGTAACGGTTTACAAATCTAGATACTCGGATTATCAGAATCTACATGAACACTGTTCATTAGTATACCATTTGTCTGGCTTCAGTGAAGGAAGACAGTTGCATGGACGGATGGACATATGCTGCTACATGTAGTACCGAATTTATGTCACAGGGACACATGTTTTTACATTAAAATGATATAAAATTGATTTATTTTTTTAAAGATTTTCTAAAAAAATCGCCCATCTCAAACATATTGGCTTTTTAAAAGGTACTCTAGGAATCGTAGGAAACAACAAGCTGAGAATGAAACGTGAACAATGATGTGCACGATAACGTCTACATAGACACTGCACAGGGAAGATGGAAGAAGCACTGAAGGCGAAAGGATGGTATGTTGAAACTAATTTAGACTGACAGTTTCCGTATTTATACGTTTAAGTTGACAGTCATTTCAAAAATCTAATTTGTTTATTTTGTTTAAGATAGCATTAATTTGTATGATTGAACTGTCCATAAACTTTGAGACTGCGGGCTCCAATTACAGCCACAAGCTGAAGCTATGATGTGACTCTGCACCCATTCAAAACATTGCACTTAGCACCAACTTTGCACAGATTTAAGTTTTATTTGATTTTTTTTCTCAAATACCAAAAGTATTATGTTGTAATTTATGCTGCAATGTTAAGTTGTGTAAACTATAAATGAGCGTCATGGAGTAGGTACCAATCCCTTGTCATTCAGCCCTAGATCATTCACCCCACACTCTCTGGATTTTTGCACTACACCTACCTAGACCGGTAGGTATAAAAAGTAAACTGGAGTATATGGGAGTAAACAGGAGTATACGGGAGTAAACAGGAAAAATAAAAGAAAAGATAATTGACATCTTTTGCCTACGGTAGGTATAAAAAGTAAACTGGAGTATACGGGAGTAAACAGGAAAAATAAAAGAAAAGATAATTGACATCTTTTGCCTACGGTAGGTTTATTAGATGCTGTTTTAAAAAATGAACTAAATTTAAAAAAAATTATGACTCTAGGATGATTTTTAACGATTTTATGGCAAAAATATGTATGCATGTGTATGATACTGTTCATCAATACCTGTTAGACAGGAGTAAACTGGAGAAATTATAGAGAAGTTAATTAACATATTTTGTCTACGGTAGGTTCAGTAGATGCAGTTAAAAAAAATAAACAAAATTTAAAAAAGAATTATGGCTTTAGGTAAGATTTTAGGAATTTTACAGCTAAAATTGTCCGTCCGTGTCGTAACTACGTAATGTCAAAGAGAGGTAACTCTTGTAAACTGTGGGTGTCAATTAGCAGACGCGACATGATTATTCGACCGTATATTAATATGAATGTTTTGTTAATAATTAATCAATATTAATTGACAACTAACTTACCTGATGAATGATTTTTTTATGAGCTACGGGTCCCCCAATCCAGTAATCACGAATAAATAAATAATTCCACAACTTTCAATTATGTTTTAATTACACACATTTATAAAGAAGTCCGCCACTTGAGCAAATTACACTCTAATTTTTAAAAAAATACCGGTAAAAAAAAAAAATTAATTTTAAAGAAACCATATTAGAATTAATTTTAACTGAAGAAACTACATTTCGAACTGTTTTTTTTAGAAAAAGAAAAAGATGGTAATTTCACTCATTTGGCTACAAATATAAATTCAATAGCTTGTATACAATCTAATAAATAAAATTTAGTTTTTTGATTTCGGCTTTAAAGGTCTCTGTGGTGTATTAATAGACATAGATATATACAAGCATATAAAAAACTATATTAAAACTCATATTAAAACATCTGTTAGAGAATTAAAACATGTTATCCCCTGAAATAAAAAATAAGTCAATATCCAACACGGTCTGCCGAAAAGAATATTTTCTGCCACGGTGGAAAGTAAAGAATTGTCTACCGCGATGTTTATTGAAAACTAAATACATTTAACCCTGGATGTGTACTTCACTATTTGAAGATGTATCAAGATTAATAAACATGATAAAAAATATAATGTAAATACCGAATTTAAGAAGAATCGTAAAAAAAAAAAAAAAAAAAAAAAGAAACAACATCTTCACTGATTATATAACTTGACAAGAAGTTTTGACTTCTAGCGACATCCGACAATAAATCACTGTGCACGTGCCCTTACTAGTTAACCTTTGCAAATGTTTTGACAGCTAAAAGACGATGTTTAGGTCAGCAAAAATTAAAAAGTTTATTATTTCTACGAAAACCGAGAATCTGTCCCATTTTATTTATTATTTATTTTATCAGTTTATTAGCATTATTACTTTTTATTGTAAAAAAATAAAACCCGTCCTGGAAAAATCCATTCCCTCTGTTAAATAATGTTGGGACTGAAATGAAGAAATAGTGATAACCATCATCGGCATTTAAAACGTTTTGAATTATACATTAATTTTATTTTATGTTTCTGGTACATGTAATACACCATGTATTTCTCTTGCATTTCAATATACCGCACGTACATTACAGTAATGATAAATAAGCGTTTAGCGTATATGCTAACCGCTTAAAATACATTTTAACGATAAGGCTTTTAATACCAATCTTTCCAATTTTATTATTTTCAGTTAAGAGTTTGGATTCAATACAATAAATAAGAAATTTTCAAAAATTAAAATGAGGAGAATGTATTCAGTGAAAAATGATAAATTATTACAATGCCAATTATTCAAAATATACATATATCACAAGAATAAGCTAGCTACTGTGTTGTCATAATGGTCTTGTAATTCCGTCGGACTAATTTTTTTCAATGCTTAAAATGATACATTTGGATAATTTTTTCATCTGACAATACAGGTATTTAATTATTTTATTGGAACTTCAAAAATGGTAAATTATTGGGACAGGCATAATACTACGTAATACTATTACTGAACGAAGTTTTTGGATTATGTACATATGCAGAAATTAATATCCTTTATTACCCAATCAAAACAATCTCTGCATATTAAATTATGCTATTACCATTAATAAATTAATTAATAATATATTCACACAAGTTAAAACTTATTTATGTGTGACAACGTTAATTTTTGGTCAGTAGGATTAAATCTTGTTTTTTTTTATTTTTGTACAACAGCCTATAGCTACATTACCATTTATTAATTTTATAATAATAATAATTTAAATAGCAAAATAAATCGATCTTTTACTATATAAATCTGACTCTAAAATTATATGGTCGAATAATCATGTTGCGTTTGCTAATTGACACCCACAGTTTACAAGAGTTACCTCTCTTTGACATTACGTAGTTACGACACGGACGGACAATTTTAGCTGTAAAATACCTAAAATCTTACCTAAAGCCATAATTCTTTTTTAAATTTTGTTTATTTTTTTTAACTGCATCTACTGAACCTACCGTAGACAAAATATGTTAATTAACTTCTCTATAATTTCTCCAGTTTACTCCTGTCTAACAGGTATTGATGAACAGTATCATACACATGCATACATATTTTCGCCATAAAATCGTTAAAAATCATCCTAGAGTCTGGAAAAAAATTTAAAAAATTTAGTTCATTTTTTAAAACAGCATCTAATGAACCTACCGTAGGCAAAATATGTCAATTATCTTTTCTTTTATTTTTCCCGTTTACTCCCATATACTCCCGTTTACTTTTTATACCTACCCACAACTCACAGATTTAAAAATGTTTTGATTTTTATCTTTGCTATTAACTAAAATTGTTAAGATTATATAAGACGTCACAATCATTTGTCTTTTGATGGGTATTAATAATTGCTAAATTAAAAAATCTGTGTTAAATGCAGAATTAGATGTACACCCACAGAAAAAGGCTTTACAGGACTTCTAATTGTTGTAGTTAGAATCACAGTATATGCATACGAGATCAATTCAGATTTATTTGATTATTTAATTACCATTGTACTTTTGACAAGTTGTCTATAGTTTAACCATTACATTGCAAATTATCCTCTGTACACATGCTGGATTGTTTATGGAGCAAACAGAAAGTGAGAAAAAGAATATGGCATTTCAGAATAGTCTTGTTTGATAATGTTATGTTCATTTAGTTTTGTCAGTGTACCATGTGATGTTCCTTAATTTTTTTCTTGAGAAATAAATTGCATAAATTGACGATCAATTATCATAGTAATGGATTTTCTACAGGTACATTTTCCATAATCAGTAGAACAGTTCCTCATACAAACATACTGGTAAGTTAGTGTTAGCCTTTACATTGAAAGGACAGACTGATCTACATTTTTAAATGCTACCCTTTTCATTTAAGAATGTTAATTGCATATTTGTTTCTAATTTAGGCATTTGACATCTGAAGGTATAGAATACTGCACAGAGAATGGAAATAAAAGTGTGGATAACATCATACAGGTGGCTAAAGATGTAAGTTAGAATATTTTAATGTATACACCAATACATATGAAGGGGCCTCAGTGACTTTATGGTCTAAAAGCATGTACTTACAGATCACAGTATCTCGCACCACTTAGGTTTGAATAACACCAGATCCTAGGGTGAGAAAGTTTCGGTTTGCTTGCCGAAGATCGAGGACTTTCTCCTGGCACTCCGGTTACCTCAATCATATCAGAACTTGCTGCCTTTATATATAAGTAAATGTATCTTCATTGGATTGTAAAACACCATTCATTTTACCAATACCTATGTAAAGGTTTGTGGCCAAGTGGTCAAAGAATCGTAATTCAAGGATCATGAGTTTGAGCCCCAGTTGACTGCATGGTATTTCTTGATAATAGACAAACATGCTTATATTGATATCGGGGTCTCGAGTGGTCTAAAGCAAGCACTTGCAGATCATAGCACCTCTTACTGCCTGGGTTCAAATCCCACTCAAGACAGATCATAGTGTGAGAAAGTTTGTCAGTTCATTTGCCAAAGGTTGTTATTTTCTCTAGGCACTCTGTTTTCCTCCACCATCCCAGAAGAATCTTGACTGGTGCGTAAAACACCAAAACTCCATTCCACTCCACTTATATTGATATCAGGTTAGTTGAATAGCAACAATCAGACATTGTAAGTTATATATATGTATCCCATGCATTGACACAAAATAACTTAAGGATCCATAAGCATTCCACTTGCCACTATCTAAATCATGTAAATGTTTCTGGACCAAAAAAAAAAAAAAAAAAAAAATTCATGTTGAGATGCTTTTATTTTTCACAGGTTGATTTAAAGGAGATAGGTGAAAAATGGTTACCTGAAGAATTGAACAGAGGGAAATGTGAATATGTAAGTATATAAGAAACAAAGGCATTTCATTTATACATTTTGTTTTTACATCAGACATCATATATTAATGTTTTCTTTAAATCGTTTTTGTTACTCTGCCTACATGGATATCCTTTATCAGGTTGATACAACATTTAGTATTTTGTATGAAGATGGCATTTATGTAAAACTGATAATGTCTTACTGTCCCTTGTAAATGCATTCCTCCCTGTAACATCTTAATCTAATTAGTGCATAAAACAAATTAATTTGCATGGAAACAAATGGAAACTTTAGAAGTTGACATTTTTGCAGAAGAAACACCTTGGATTGGTAACTTGAAGGTATCTCAATGGCTCTGTCTCATTGGCTTAGAGGTAATAGTAATGCCAGTATAATAGACTGGGGGAGTGGCATGCTTGTCTGTGGCATACTGACTAAATGAGTTAGCACCTTACCAAAAAGTCATCCTAAGTACACGCTTGTATGCAACGGGCTATAATACACACTGACATCTCATGCATACATAAACTTGTTCTTAAATTAATCCTTAAAAAGTAAATTACCTTGCTTTCATTGAAAATAGGAAAAATTGCTGATGCAATGTTAAACAACAATACAACCAACCAGCCAATATAATATCACAAAAAATGTCTTTTATTTATCTTTACATAGGTACAGGGACCAGGTGTAGTACAGATACAGAAAATAAGAAATGTATCGGCCCCAAAGGAAAATGAAGAATCTCATTATGCACCACGACTTCTCAAGTTGACATTTACTGATGGAAAAATGAACTGTAATGCTATAGAAATTGAGAAAATTGACAAAATTGGGTAAGTGGCCAACTTCTTATTTTGATTCTCTATAATGAGTAATATTTGCTATATTAATATTAAATATTTTCAGGCATCAAAAACAAATCTTGTTATCATATATTTTTGTACCAGTATGATAAAGGTAATTTTGCATGTTAATGAGTGGTGAGATTGTTGGAGATGCTAAGAAGACTAAGCTCATTTTTCAGAACCTTTTATTTCTCTTTACATGTATGTACCATATTTAAAGTAAAATTTTCTCTATTTTTCAGTCTGGATACACCACCTGGCACCAAGATTTGTCTGAAGGGCACAATTGGAGTAGAGCATGGATTTTTGTTATTAAGCAACAAAAATGCAGTTCTTGTTGGTGGTAGAGTTCAATCTATGGCTGATAATTGGGAACTTAAAAAGGTAGCTTATTATCACTGAGTACTGCAAATGTACTTTATTTAGCTGTTATCTAATTTTAGCGATTTTTGCGCTTGAAAAATGGCACCAATTTATGATTACCCCAAATAAATGTTTACAATGCAGTGATATTATTATACTCTTACCTGCTGAAATTTATGTAGTACTCATTGACCAAGTCTGTTACTTACCGTAAAAATCCATGTAATTTACGCACCCGTATAATTTACGCAGGTGGTTTTCAAGCTAAAATTTGATTTTATAAAAAAGGTCAAAAAAGAGTCAACTCTTGTAAAATTTGCACCCAAAAGTTTCCAGAATCCACGATTTTGTATATGCTCCGAGGAAGTGGTCTTCGTATATTTAAGTGTTTTGTTTCAGTTTAATGTATTTTACCGGTTTTAATTAACTTAGATTATATTTTATTAATTTTCATTAAAAAAAATTACGGCAAGTATCATAACAAAAGATAATAATCTGCACATTTGTTTTTTTTTCGGTTTGCAAACAAAGTAGCTTATTGGTTGTATCCGATCATTAGCGTATAACTGTATGTCTTCCAAAATCATAATCACAGGTAGAATTATCAATAAAAACAAACAGACAACTACTCACACGTGTTGCAAATTCAGTTTAATTAACAGATTAACATCAGCTTGCATGAAACTTAACTCAACCAACAGAGGGAAGAAACCAACCTTACCGTGTATGTAAACAGGATTTTGATTGGTAGAGAGCGTTGTCTTGACCCAAACTATGATTGTCCGTCTATCCGCCTATTTGCGTCCAAACCTTTAATATTTCAATTTCTCTCACATCATCCCACAAAATTTGAGTCTCACTAGTTTCGTCAAGTCAAGATTATCCATCTCAAAACATATATCTAGTCTAAATTAATCGGTATCACCATGTATGTCAAAGGTGCCCATTCAAAATCGATGGAAAATGCAATCAAAGCACATCAATGCATGTTAGATTTCCATACAGTAATGAATGATTCACTTTAATAAATTTAAAATTTGTACGAAGAAAGTAAGCATAAAATACCGTTCAACACACACGAATGTCTTTTTTATATATACTTCACATGCCTTATTTCTCTGTAAAATCTTATAGAAACATTAAATAGGCCAACTTTCTACACAAATGTTTACATTTTAAACACTTTTGTTAACAAGGAAAAAAAACGGAAACTGAATTCTTCCCACCAGTGATACTAAGATCAATTTTAACTTATAGCCCATTTCTAAAATTGATTTCTAACAACCTTTCTAAAATTGATTTCTACCAACCTTGATTGCGCAAAAATAAGTTGATTTACAGTATTACAGGAGTATATGTAAGGTCAAGCCTGTTTATTAATGTTACCTATAATAAGTGTGCAGGCAGGCTTGATGTACAAGTAAAAATAATATAAGTAGTTAAATGAGAAATGAGTCTAAATTAACATGTCATTATAGCAGCCAGCCCTTATACACTAGTAATCAGAGAATGTTTTGTCAAGGAAGGACAAATTTTTAAGATTTAACAAACTATATAGGCATTATCACATTTATAGAAAAAAATGTATGAGAAGTGAGATATATAGATATAGAAATACCTGTATCTCTCTGTGTGTGTTTTGTGCCATGAGATGGATTTTATAGGATATTTAAAAATTATAAAAAAAACAACTTATGAGCATTTATTTGTTATTTTAGCTACTCTCCAAACAAACTAGAGGTAATGTTGGCAGAGAAGGAGGTCCTCCACCTTTTGTACCATTTGGACAAAGAATTAAAGAAAATAAACCACAGCAAGTAAATAAAAGAGGTAAACACACATATATTTTTTACATGTTTTAATTTGTTTTCTAACAGTTTAAATGAGTTTAATCAAAAGAACAATTTTCCATGTGTATGTGCATTTGTGTCAAAGTTTTATTTTAAGTTTTTCTAAATGTTTAATTTTATTCAGATCTACCATGAGGATAGAAGACAAATTATTTCAAGTTTTTCTTTGAGTGTTTTGACACTGATTTTTAAGAGTAACCTACAAATAGTTTTCTTCACACTTTTTTTTTGACAGTTGAAAAAGCTGTGTGTAATTTAACATAAAATTTGCAATATTTCCAATATCTAAAATGCACATGTATTTATTTTTCCGTCATTTGTTACATTAGACAATTTTAAATCCCTGGAATCAGCCAGCAAAAAGACAACGGAAGATGCTGAATTTGAACAACAGAGACAAGCCACCATTGCTGAAGCATTACAAGCAAAGGATGATGGGAAGCCCAAATCATTTGGGGGTCAGAAGCAGGTAAGGGTGACAGATTTACTTTGATACATTCTAGCTTGTAGAATTTTCATTGTGGGAGCCAGGAGTTGAGTTGAGTTTAGTAATGGTGTTTAACGTCCCAGTCAAGAATATTTCACTTATATCAAGATGTTGCCAGCTATAGGTGAAAGTGCAGAAATTTTGCCTGTGCGTTGCGCTGATGGCATTATACAGCAGGGTTATTTATCGTGCCATGCCTGCCATGACACGGGACCTCATTTATTTTAAGTTCCCATCTGAAAGAACCGTGACTTTCATTTCGTAATGCCGAGTACTTGGCAAAAGAACAGTCACTAGCCACTTTCAAGTCTTGGGTCACACCCGGCCGGGGTTCAAACCTACGACCTTCCACTTAAGGAGCGAGCACTCTACCAACTGAGCTACCGTAGTGGTAGTGTGGGAGCCAGGGTTTTCTCTTGAGTTATCAATGATTTAGTGGAGAACATTATACAGTCAAACTTGGTTATTCGAACTTCTATTATTCGAATACCTTAGGTTATTCGAAGTTCTCCGTAGGTCCCGACCGCCTTGCACTATAACTTCTTATTAAAAAACTTCGCTTATTCAAACTTCGTAATTCGAATACCCACGATTATTCGAACCTAATTTGAGTCCTAAGTTAGACTTTTCAGTAGAAATATACCCCCAAATATTCGAAGTTGACATTTTAATTCATTTCTAAAACGAAACAACTCTCACCTGTATAATTTAATACAAACGAGTATGGTTTCACCTTTACCCGTTTATGTTACCCAAGCGTAACTGATGGTCATTTTGTAGACATGCGTACACCATGTATTGTCCATTGTAAGCCATGTTGATCATCAGTCGCCAAAATTAATCGTAATTATTCAATCAAACAGTAATTATAATTCCAGGTAATAGAAAATGAGCTGCACGTGTGTAGCGATACTCAATTAAACGATAAACAGAATTCTGTTGACCACGGTTACCATCAAAAAAATTTTTTTTTAAAACAGCATCTGAATATTAATTTGATATTTTATATAGCCTAGTCGGGGAATTAAAAAAAATCATTATTTTGTAATAAAGTTGACAGAGACAGTTTTCCGCCTTACTCACAATACAATTCTGGAAATTTTATAGACCTGCTCCGTTTCGTTTCGTTTAAAATTCTGTAAAATAAAAACGTGTATTGCGTGCATAAAAAAGAAGGTGTACTTTCTCTGGATGGCTGTTCTTACTGTGTCGTATGTATTACCACGCGTGTTTGATTTTGTACCAGATGATATTAATTTTTAATTTTTATAGAAATAAAATTAATAATTCTGTTTTTATTAAATTAATCATGATAGGTCATGACATTATTCATTATAGACTGACACCGACAAAACACTTTCAATGTGCAATAGAATACTGTTGTATCTTAAGATAACGTACCGTAGATTGAGGTTTGAAGTTTCAAATTAACTTATTCGATTATTCGAACCCCCCGATTATTCGAACCCAAAATGAAGACCCTTAAACTTTAAATAATCGAAGTTTGACTGTACTTAGAATATGTAATTAAAACATGATCGGGACACATAGATGACTTGAGCTGTCTGGGATAATAAATTCAAATACATAGGAGAATGAATTTGTATAATCTGGGTTTTAGTGTCATCTGTTAGATAATAAAAGAAAATGCATCAACTTTCTTAAGTAGAAACATGTTCATAAGAGCACAGCCATAGGATCTTGTTGTCCAGACTCATGTTTACTGTGTGGTATGTCTTTTAGCAATGCATTTAAACTCACATTACTTCTGTCTACCAAGTTAATAGATGAAATGGTATTAGTAAAATTCACTGGGTTTATCTTTATACTGAACCAGTGTTCCAGCTAAGCGAAAGTCCTGATATTGAATTTCTTACCACTAAAACTGGGACATGTATTGTCAAAAGAGCTTATAAGCAACTTTTAACTTAAATAACATTTTGTTTAAGGTTGGAAAAGATCAGGATGTGGCTAGAATCGTAGAAATGGGATTTACTGTTGATGATGCAAATTCAGCACTACGACAGAATAATGGGAATGTCAATGATGCTATTCATTCCTTACTCGGTGGAAAAGGTGGTCATCAAAATAGGCAGGGTTTCCAGAGAGATAGACAAG
Source organism: Tegillarca granosa (assembly GCA_029721355.1). NCBI lineage: Eukaryota > Metazoa > Mollusca > Bivalvia > Arcoida > Arcidae > Tegillarca > Tegillarca granosa. The sequence goes on from JARBDR010000115.1 coordinate 34,556, forward strand.
GTGGTCCATCCAGAGATGATAGAAAAATACCAACTAGGGAGGAAAGAAATGACAGAAAAGATAATTACAAAGGTTTGATTTCCATACAAGGATGCATGACTTTTACTTGGCTATTTTAAAATCTATTTTGTTCAATTTAAAAAAAAAGTATTTTATACAGGATACAGCTCGTTAAGCTAACCAGGCATTCCATAGTTACTTACTAACAGTAATTTTCATAATTTTATGTAAGGTTCTTTAGATCTGTAAGTTTCAATATGTGACATGGTTTTGCTTAATTAGTTTCTGTTTAACTAAAGCATTTGTATCCATAAACAGAAAATTTAAAAAATATAATCTTTTATATAGGATACAACTTGTTAAGCTATCCAGTCATTCCATACTTATTTACAAGCAGTACCAGTAGTTTAATTTATGTTACACATTAAAATCAATACATCTGTGAGATAATAGATAATCTATTGATTTTAATATAAAATATAGATGGTAAATTTAATTAATATATGAAATGAAATGTGAAAATATGATAATAAGGTATTTAAATACAGGCTGAAAAGAATATTGATTTAGCCTAATATGAACTGTTTGATATGAAATAGTATATTATTTTGTGTTATTTGTATATACTGAGCACCAGGAAGTAAATATCTGATATTTTATGTTTTATTGTCCTGAGTTTCACGTATCGAGTAGAACAATAATTGCAGATGTTTACATAACCAAATTTATGCAGTATGTATTAAATTAGTTTTTAATACAACTACTGTAAAATTGACTTATTGTAAAGGAAATGTTTGGTGTGAAGAAAATGCAAACATTTAATCATCATTAATCGTCTATGTAAAAGGGTTTTCCCTGTCATTTTCAGTGTTGGAAGTATTAATAGACCAAGTGGTTTTCAACATTGTTGGCAAATGTGTGAGAGGTATAAAACTTGCCATCAATGTCCTCTAGTTTAAAAGCTGATTAGAAAACACATTCTTGTTGTTTGATTAATTCTTAGGATTTATAAAATTAGATCTTGCTAAAAATAATGATGTAACATATATTCAATACAGTTATTCTTATGTAATGAGCACCTGATTTTAAACATGGAAACTTCAGTATTGACATGTTAGAAATTTTGTCCAGTGTATATACATGTATTTATAATGTTCCAACTCTGACATATTTCATTTTATTTTATATAGGAGGAAGGGGTAAAAGTAGAGATGAAGATTTTGTTGTCGAAGATACCAAACCGTCTGCTCCGGCTACATTGTTTGATTTTTTAGAAACAAAAATTAAACCCTCTAAAGAGGAAAAAGGTAATATGAGCAATCTTTTTAGCTCACCTGAGCTTTCAGGTGAAAGCTCAGATGAGCTATTGCTATCTCTGTCCGTCGTGCCTACACTTTTTACATTTTAATCTTCTCCTCCAAAACCACTGGGCCAAATTTAATGAAACTTGGTAACCATCATGCCTGGGTGAAGCCCTTTCAGATTTGCACAAATGAAGGAGTTATGTCCCCTTGGGGCCCCATAAAGGGGGAAATAGTGAAAAACTTTAAAAATCTTCTCCTCTGAATCTACAAGAGATATATCTTAGAAATTTCATTTATAACATCCTTAGGTCATCTATTTTCAGATTTGCACAAATGGTAGCCATGGGGCTCAAAATGGAGAAATTTTAAGGCACCGAGTGAAAAAATTGCTAAAAATTAAATATTTGTCACTATATCTTGAAAACTATCAACTTTTTGTATAGGCATGTATATTAGAATATTGTAGGTATTGACATGACGATCATTTTGATATATAGTTCAAGGTCATATGTTGAAAGGTCAAGGTCACAGATTCAAAAGAGGACTTAAATTGCCAATTATCTTGAAAACTATTAACTTTTTGTATAGGTATGTATATTAGAATATCGTAGATATTGATATGAGGATCATTTTGATATATGGTTCAAGGTCATATGTTGAAAGGTCAAGGTCACAGCTGCAGAAGAAGGCTTAAATTGCTAATTATCTTGAAAACTATTAACTTGTTGTATAGGCATGTATAATGGAATATTTTAGATATTGACATGGTGATCATTTTGATACATTGGTCAAGGTCATACGTTGAAAGGTCAAGGTCACAGCTGAAGAAGAAGACTTAAATTCCTAATTTTCTTGAGAACTATTAACTTTTTGTATAGGCATGTTTATTAGAATATTGTAGATATTGCGACAACAATCATTTTGATATATTTTACAAGGTCATATGTTGAAAGGTCAAGGTCACAGCTGTAGAATAAGACTTAAATTGCTAATTATCTTGAAAACTTTTAATTTTTTGTATAGGCATGTATATTGGAATATTTTAGATATTGACATGACGATCATTTTGATACATTGGTCAAGGTCAAATGTTGAAAGGTCAAGGTCACAGCTGCAGAAAAAGACTTAAACTGCTAGTTATCTTTAAAACTATTAACTTTTTGTATAGGCATGTAAATTAGAATATTGTAGGTATAAACATGGTGATCATTTTGATATATGGTTCAAGGTTATATGTTTAAAGGTCAAGGTCATATCAACATAGGAATACTTAAATTATTAATTATCTTGAAAACTATTAATTTCATGCATAGGCATGTATAGTAGAATATTGTAGGTATTGACATGACAATCAAATATGGTTCGAGTTCATATATGTTCAAAGGTCAAGGACATAGCTGCATAAGTATACTGAAATTTATTAATGATTTGGAAGTAATTTATTGCAATTCAGTTACTTCATGTATATTATATGAGCTACTTTTAAATGAAATGTGAGTGAATATATTTCTGATTAAGTTTAGTAGGAGTTATTAACTTGAGAAAAATTTTCAAGTTTCTGTACTCAATATATTGTCTATTGCACTTTGCAAACACTTTTGGACATATCTTCAGGTCCATGGGCCTCTTGTTTTATTAAAATGATTCTCATTAATGAATCCACAGTGTGGTAATGACTTTAATGTTAATGTTCACTGCATAATTGATTTATGGTTACTGGAAGGGGGTGGTGTGCAGCTTATGTTATTTTCATTGGGAGTTTCTAGAATCACACTTTGGCAATGGAAAATTTGTGTTATATATATAATATAGTCCTCTTTACTGCAGAGCACTTAGCCTGCTTTCTTTTATTTTGGGTTTACCTTTAAAATTAACGTTTTTGGTCTGGTCTTCTGTTGAAGCCCTGAGTTATCATCAGGGAACCTGGTTACATGCAAATTGCTTTCAAATTTCTTAATAGGTTATATTCAGTTAGGGGCAAGATTAGTACTGTGAGATGGATGATTTAGTTATTCCAAGTTAGGAGTTAGGGGCAAGATTAGTACTGTGAGATGGATGATTTAGTTATTCCAACTTAGGGTCTTAAATAGCAACTTCCTTAAAATCTAAAATCACAGGGGCTAAGATGTTTCAAACTGATGGCTTGATTTTGATATTTTTTTGGGTGTGATTCATGGTGTTACAATTGCATTTACTCCTTTTTTAGTTTCTTGGTCCCAGTGATGAAGCCATAGGTCCAATCAAGACAGTGTACATATGCTTCCACTTTTATGAATAAGCGGTTTGGGAATGGTTGTAAGCACAAGTGCACTCATGTGACTGTTATCACTATCGTTAGGTTGTTTACCTTAGATTCAAGATGGCCTCCCTCACACAAAGTTGATAAGAAATGCTTTTTAAAAATTCTGAAACCAACATGCATTTCAATTTATATTTCAGTGTAAGTGTATGGTATCTTTCTAGAAGAGATTTGAATGATAGAATTAGTTAAAACTTTTGTACAGATGCTTGATGTAATTTATATTTTGACATTTGTATTACAGTTAAGTGGCCTTGTCCAATCTAAGAAAGTTTATTTATAAAGATCTTGGTAATTATAAGGACCAAGATTCAATGCGATTGTTCATGCCTGTTCAATAGACATACAAATTGTATGCATGAGTGCATTGGCAACCAGTCTCTTGAACAGGCCACATGTTTCATTTCCAGTTACTAAACATACATTAAAGTTCTCAGAGTTTTTCAAACCTCTGATTTGATTGAAGTCTTTAGAAGCAATCCTTCACAAGGTGTTTGGGACCCATCTTGATACCTAAGACATTCCAGTACTTTCATGGATAATCATGCAGACACTTTCATGTATAATATCACACTCCCTTACTTTACTTGTATAGAAATTTTCTTAAAATTAATTTGTAAAACTTTTTTAAAAAGTTTTTGTTTTTAAAATTTCAGAGTCTTCAACAAAATCTGATCAAAGTTCTAAGAATATTCAGTCAAAATCTGGACAGCAATATCAAGACTCAAAATCACATCAATATTCATCATCTAATTATGATCAAAGAAATCAGAATCAAGGACAGAGACATAAACCTCAGAATATTCCTCCTAGGTTTAATAAATCTAGTCGAGAAGGGGCATCAAATTCATACTCTAGCAATAAACATTCAGAAAGACCACATTCTAGTCCGGCCAATCAGAATGGTCACACAAGCAATAATTACAATGAAAGGACTTCTCGACAAAATAGTGATAATGAATGGACTAACAAATCTGTTAGTGGAAAACAGCAATATTCATCAAACTCACATCAAAGGGGGGATAATTATGATTCAAGGACATCTAGAAATAATGATAATAATTATCAAAATAGAAATTCATCACGTGATCAGGAAAGACAGCAATATCGTCCAAAATCATCTCAAAATTATGACAGGAGACAAAACGACAGGGAAAATTATAATCAGCGAAATGATTCAAGGGACAGTTATGATCATCGGAAAGACAGTCGGAACCAAAATAGGGATAGAAACCAAAGATATGATAATAAAGAAAATAGATATGAACAGAGAGGAGGAGGAGGGAGAAATTCTAATCCACCACCCCAGCAACAACAGCAGTATCAACAACAACCACAACAAAAACAACAGTATTATCAACAGTCACAACAACAACCACAACAGCAACAACCAAATTATCAGCAGTATCAAAAACAACAAAATTATGTACCTCAACCACAGGTAAGGATAATTAGATATTGTTAGTCAGACAGTATTATACGTTATTTTCTCACTTTTATGATAATTTTATGTCATGCATAAGTTATGCTATATAACGCCATTACAAATAAGTTATGGCAATATATCAAAAGAGACTAGGAAAATAACAATATAGAAGAAATTGAAGTTGGTCCTTTGTTAAAAAAAAAAAAAAAGAAAAACCATATTCCAAATAAATTATGTTTACCGTACCATGTGATATTCCAAAAAGTTTGTGTGGGACAAAGGTTTCCATTGGGTATGGAATATGTTTACATTTTCTTAGAAAAATTTTATTTTATCAAATAATGTCATACTTTATTGTTCTTTACAGCCATTATACATAGCTATATGTATAGCTTCATATGTAGCTTCTCGGAGCCTCATTGAAGAACATTGAAACTACATGTTGGTTTTACTTTGTCTCTGACCTAAGTATTTTGGCCCAATGTTAAAATCTATTGGTTAAACCTATTGACCTTTTATTTTTCTACATGAACCAGATAAATGTGTTTGATTGCTTATTAGGTTGATAATTCAATTTCCTTTTTTATGATATTCAGTGACAGTTTTTATCTGGCTAAAAGTGATTTTTACATATTTTTCTTTTACTAATAATAACTAAATGTTTGTATGTTCTCCCATCTGTGACATTGTTATAATGTTTGTTTTTATACAGCAGGTTCAGCCAATGAAACAATGGACTCGTGGAGAAATGTGCCTGGCAAAATACTGGGAAGACAATAAGGTACATAAATACATGTAGTATTATTTTTAAAACTTTAAAATTACAAATAATTAAAAATTTGGTTGTGTAAGTTGCTTTGTGTAAGTAGAAATGTTTTCCAGCATAAATTTTTATGGTTATTATAATAGGAGCACTATCACTTGTATAAATATTTGTGGTCCTGTCGGCAAAAATGTTTGACTGTTTGAGGATCAGGATCCCTTTGGATAATGTAACACAGTCGTCCCTTGAAATTGCAACCGAAAACTGTACTAATTCATATATTACTCAGTATATCTCTTCTGTGATTAGCCACTGCGGTAGCTCGGTAGAGTGCTTGCTCCGTAAGTGGAAGGTCATGGGTTCGAACCCCGGCCAGGTCTGACCCAAGACTTGAAAGTGGGTAGTGACTGTTCTTTCGCCAAGCACTCGGCATTACGAAATGAAAGTCATGATTCTTTCAGATGGGAACTTAAAATAAATGAGGTGCCATGTCATGGCAGGCATGGCACGACAAAGAACCCTGCTGTACTTTGCCATCAGTGTAACGCACAGGCACAATTTCTGTATTTTCGCCTATAGCTGGCGACGTCTCGATATAAATATTCTTGACTGGGACGTTAAACACCATTACTCAACCCAATTCAACTCTTCTGTGTTTATCTGTTTAATATTTATTTAACTGAATCAAAATTTTGTCCACAAACAAATCGTTTTACTTGTTTCCATTCCATTTCTATTTTGGGTATTATGTTATTAACATCCAGTTGATTAATTAGTGACCAAATGTTTGTAGATAGGTTCAGTTTGCAAAGTGACTAAATAACTGAAAGATTCATTTTGAGCATTTATTGCAAAAATATTGAATATTAATATATGTTGACTATTTCTATGTTTTCAGTGTTTTACTTCTGCATCTCACTAACATTTTTCACATTTGCAAGAAGAACAAACTGTACTTTTTAAATTTTTGGCCAGGTAGCACGCAGGCGGGGAAAATAGGGTACCAACTTTATGCACTCAACTATCCCTACAGTTTACAACCAAAAACCTTGAAACTTCACAGAATGTTTCTATATACATGTATATTGAAGATGTGCACCTGACTTTATGGAAATATTTCAAGATTTTTTTCCCATTTTTCCAGACTTTGAAACTTAGTCACTTTTTAGCAAGTTTTTGTACAGAGGTTCCTACTTTGTGAACTTTTTAGCAAGTTTTTGTACAGAGGTTCCTACTTTGTGAACTCAAATACGCCTACAGTTTTCAACCAAAAGCGTTGAAACTTAACAGAATGTTTCTATTGAAGATGTGCACCTGACTTTATGGAAATATTTCAAGATTTTTCCCCCTTTTTCCAGACTTTGAAACTTTGTCACTTTTTAGCAAGTATTTGAACTGGGGGTACCTACTTTGTGAACTCAACTCCCCCTACATTTTTCAATCAAAAACCTTGAAACTTCACAGAATGTTTCTATATATATATTGAAGATGTGCATCTGACTTTTTGGAAATATTTCAGTATTTTTTTCCCATTTTTCCAGACTTTGAAACTTAGTGACTTTGTACTTTATACATCAAAAGATTATCAAAGATGTGCACCTGACTTCATGGCATTGTTTTCCAGAGTTTGAAAAAAGAGTACCTATTTTGTTAAATAACTCCTCCTACATTGTTTCACGAAGATATATATATATATATATGTATAAAAATGGAAAGATTATATTTAATGTCCATTTTATTCTGTATGATAGGTTCACAACCATCTCTGGAGGAATGCAAAAGATATTTACAGTGTGTGTGTGTGTGTGTGTGTGTGTGTGTGTGTGTGTGTGTGTGTGTGTGTGTGTGTGTGTGTGTGTGTGTGTGTGCTGATGAATAGTACAAAACTATGATAGTGGTTAACAATAAACCAATGACTTCAAGAACAGAAGCATTTTAGTGTTTAAACAAACATTCATTTAAAATGACTTCTTAGAATTTTCCAAGATGGCAGCCATTGCCTATCTGTCCTGTACTGTCCATCTCATCCAGTCCATTCCAATGTAAAGTTTCTGGTGCACATTTTTTCAATTTACTGTAGCTTTAGAAAATATTAAAATGATTGAGATTTTCCTAATACATATATATATACTTGGTTCATTACTCTTTCATATATATTGTCATTGTTGGACCTATTCCCCATTTTTCATGACTTTAAGTTCTTAAAAAAAACAACTTGTGCACCTTGCTTTGTGCAGTTATTCAAAATTCCTTCCACACTTTACACCCATTCAATAAAAATTTAAAAAAACAACCCGGCCTATTGAGTTTTTTACCCTTTTTATATCCATATATTTACAAGATAAAATGGTCGATGAGTTCATGCAAACTGACCATACAGGATATCCATGATAAGTCTGTGTAAATTTAATATACCTAAACTAAAGCTTGAACAATTATTCAATAAACTTATTCGGAAATGTTTTTATTTCAGTTCTATGCTGCAGTTGTTGAAGTTGTTGCCCCTGAATTACCTACATGTGTGGTGACATTTGTGGAGTATGGTAATTCAGAGGAAGTGTGTCTGACTGACCTAAAACCGCTTCCTCCAGTAAGTAGACACCATACTGTATACACACATATACATGTTCATGTACACTTCTCATTAAAACAGCTAACTTTTATAAATATCTACATTTTAGATATTAAAATTTTGTGACAAAAAGGTCTTCATATTGGGTTTACACACACACACACACACACACACACACACACACAAACACACACACACACTGTAAGACTCTAAAATTTTAACATAAACTTTACTAATTTGTTTTATGAGGGTAGACATTCAGTCTTCAGAAGTAACACTTTAAATGATCTTAAGTAAAAATGGTGAACACCATTCATAGGTACACAAAGTATAGTTAAAGTGTAAACAAGATAATGAAATTACATGTTATTTTCTGTAAAATATTCAGTTACACTCAGGTTTACTATCTTGCTCCAATTTCCATGTTAACCAGCTTGTCATTCATACATTTATTTGTGTTATAGCAAAATACATATACACCTCAAGGACAGTATCCTGCAAACTATGGCAACGCAAATCTACCTCAGCAACAAGCTAATATTGCTGTAACTAGCTATGCACCAGTTTACACAACAAATCAGTACCAGCCGCCAAATACAAGGATCAATTCCATGGAATTTAGACGACGTCCAAATGATCAACAACAACCGAATCGTAGACCAACTCAGCAGTATTATCAGCCACCTATACAGGAATATCAACAATAAGTAGCGCCCTTGTTATGCAGCAAAGATTTCAGGCATTTCTTTTAAGTTGTTCTTTCAGTAATATTTAAAGTTTATATCAAAGATATTTGCACTGCCATCAATTAATGATGTTACAAAGATATAGGAAATATTTAGCTTATTGTTAAAAGTTTTTGGCCCAAGGGTTTGAATTGTAGTAGGCACATGTATTAAATATAGGCATATAAGTTCATTTAACATTGCTGCTGACCTACCCTGTCACAATAACAGATATCTTAGCTAGCAACTTATAGTTGTATTGAGTGTGTGCTAGTACAAAATAGACATGTACTTATTCACCACCAGTTCTGACCACATTCAGGTAGTGTGATTTGATTTGTAGTTCAGTTTATTCCACATGGCTGCTGACTTACCCAATGGACATCTGAGCTAGCAATCTCTACAACTGCTGTCCTGAGCTAGCTGAGCCATAGTTGTCTTATGTGTATTTTAGTACAATGCTGACCCATACACTTATTCACCACCAGTTATGTAGCTTTGTGTGCTCTGATTTGCACTAACAGCATTATAGTGAGATAATGCACAAAATTAAGTTCTGCACTGCCCAAGAAAGCAAAAAAGTGAGCTAGGTTTATGTATCTCATCAGATTTGTTGTTAAGTATAGCCTTGTAATAACATTGAATTCTTGGTTTTTAACTATCTTATTGTTCTTACAACTTCTAGTTAATATATTTTTTTTCACTAGGTGTTTTTGTGCTATTTTTAGTTTGCTATAAAGTGTGGGATTTAATGTGAAATTTTAGAAATATTTTTCAAGTAAGAATCTGTTTTACTTTAAAAGATGCTAAACTTCTAAAATTTTGTTTATGCTTCTTGCTTTCGTCAAAATTCTTTGACTACTCTAAACTTGGGTACAATTATTTTTCAAAAATTGTACATTTATTCATGTAGGTAAATTTGTTGATGGCATTGTATAAGTTCTAGTAAGTTGAATAGGCTTACTGATTATATACTTTTTATAGCTGTTGGAGCTAGTTAATACTCATGACTAGATTTAGCTCATATACTGTACTTTAAGCTTCAAACCTATAGTAGTCAGCTTTCATATTTATTAATATGAAATATGAATTTTTGTGAGCGAGAATTTGTTTTTAATTTAAGTATATTATTTTTGGTCTATAAAAGACTATGTAGGTCAGGGTTTGGCCTCATTAGAAATACATGTACATGTATATTAGTTATAAAATCTTGATTTATTTTGTATATATCAACTACATATGATTTATAAATGTGTTATAATGGTCAGAAATAATGATGATGCAATATGAAGGAAATTTGTCTGTGATCCTTTGTAAAATATTAAATTTTCAGTATTTGTCACCTTTTACAGTTAATAAATCATGAATCTAATAATAATATGCCCATAAGCTAAGCTTCAGAATGATAGAAGAATCCACATGTCTATATGTTTGCCAGTGTTAATTCACTGCTGCTTCAGAGGAATTTAATGACACATCACACAAGGTATGTCCATGGTCCAAGGATTTGTCGTGACCTTAAACCAAGATCATTACTAAAAGGCCAAGACCAAAAAAGAATATACCGGTACCAATATTTGTTTACTATTATGAGAGCAGTTGGTTCAGTTGCCCCTCAGGGACAAATCTAGTTTTGTCTTTGTATAATGAGTACTGTTGAAATATTTAAAAAAAAAAACATGTACATGTGTATATAAAGATGTGATAAACTCCTTGTATAAAGAATTGAATTTACAATACAGTAAATTTTTGATAACTAAAAAGTACATGTAATTGCCTGAAATAATATGAACTACATGTACATGGACTTTACAGTAATAAAGTTGTTCCTTTGTCATTCATAATATTTTAGTAACTTTTTGTCGCAGTATCACTGTCATTAAAATAACTTTAATGACACAGTCTTTTACCACTTAATTTTATTTTATTTTTTTATTTTTATTTATTTATTTATTTATTTTTTTTTTTTTTGTGAATTTGTACTAAATAAAGTTTTGTGACCTAATTTCTGTAATTATTATAACTGTGTAAAATACTATTATATTAGAAATATTTTACTGTATTTGTATTGAATGATGTGACAGTACTTGGCATTAATACAGAAAGTATACTCCTGTACAAAAATCATACAAGTTATATTATATGGACACATTTATTAAAATAATAAAAAAAACATTGTTTTAATTTATATTTAGACTTTAAACCTTTGCCCAACTGCACTTATCTGAATTAGAATTTATCCTTAATCAGACTGTAAATTTCAAGTCAGATACATTGTATATTGCTACACTAATCATTTAGCCAGTATTTTATGGAGTCCTGATCGATACTTCGATAATTTGTTAATTATTCCATCATTAAGTGTTTTATTTTGTCTTAGCTGTCACCAAAATGCTTGATTTAATTTTAATTTTCTGGTTTCTGTGTTGTCTTGTCAAAATGTGGAAGTTGTATAAATAAATTCTGTTAAAATCTGTGTTGGTTTGGTGAGGTGAATAATATAAATTTCATGGTGACAATTATTTGATTAATTATATATGCATGTTGATTTGATATGGACGTGGTCTCAAATTCGTTTTCTAACAAAGATTTTCTTCTGTATAGATTTTGTAACTTTTAACATATTTTTGTTGACTTGAATTTAAAAAATAAATTAAAATTTTAAAATCCATTTTTCAGGAAATATCGTCATTATACATATACATGTACCACTAAAATTATTTAAGAACTTATTGATTTGCTAAACTTTGACAAATTAAAGAAAGAAATCAGTTGTTTAAAACTTATGATTAATTTTAATTTTTTTTTTTTTTTTTTTTTTTTTTTTTTTTTTTTTTTTTTTTTGTTTTTTTTGGCCACTTTTTTTGTCATCTTCATTTTTCTTTTAAATATTGATTCATACAGAAAAATAGGGCTTTTAATTTTTGTTTCAGTTTGTTATAATTTATAAGTTAATCTATATTTTGATTTGGTTTACTATTTGTATAAAACATTGTGTAATATATTGTTTTTATTACCTAGTGTTAGTTAATCAGTATTTTTGTTTGTTTTACTGTTATCTCTAATTTTTTTTTATGGAAACACGTGTATATTTGATTATTTAGAAAATTGTAAAATTCTGACTTTTATTGCCTTTCAACAAAGAAACAGAGGTGTCAGGTGTAGCTGTTCTCAACAGTTTGTAATGAAGCTTCATTCTCTTGTTTTACTAAGACAAAGGCAATATGTGTGATATAATTACCAGCATTTCTCGTTAAACACTTTGTATAATAATTAATATTCACATTTTTATCACAGACAAGGATTATCCGTTTCCTTTTTACTTTGAATTGTTTCCCTGTAAATAGAAAAATGTGAATGAAAGAAACATTGTTTAAAAGGGACCTTAATAAAGCTTAAGTGTCAGAATACAGATCACAGTGCCTCTTATCATCCAGGTTTGAATTCCACTTGGAGTAGATCCTAGTATGAGAAAGTTTTCCAGTTCACTTGCCAAAGTTTGATGTAATTCTCCAGGTATCTTGATTTATTGAATCATCCCTGACTTGACTGCTTTGATATATACATATATACATGAAAGAATTTAGCTCCTTTTTGTTTAAGAGGTAGGATGTTGCAATCAAACTTTCACATTTCCACATTGGTAACATCAATAACATCATCATTTAAGTCATATTGTCTATATATAGAGAGAACAGGACAGTACTAGGCCAGTACAAAAATGCTAGTATTTAGAACTAAAGGTCCGGGTATTTTTGTAGCAAGGTGTGTAAAACTTGCTATAAATGTATATTAAAATGCATAAACATATACATGTACATATATAATTTTTTTTGGGCTAGATTAATTATTCTAGAAGTTTGTTTTTTGTTGTTAAATGTGATATAAATGTACTTAATTTCCTTTAGTTTACTTTTATATTGGAGTTTGTTTTTCCAAATTGAAAACACCAAGAACTAGCATAATTAAATAAAGAAAACCAGAACTTTTAGTGAAAATAACAACAATGAACGGGCTTTACCAGGAAGCCACATGGTACTTAATAATATTTTTTGGAATGATCATTTCCATTGGATATGGAATCACATAGTTTAGAATTTTCCGGTTATAATATTTCAGCAAAGAGTTATTGATCATATTAAGAGATATGGATCATATGATATGCCAGTCAATTCCATTACCTTTTTTTTTTTTTTCAAGATAATGAGTCATGGAAATTAAACAAATTTCTTTTTACAACATTACTAACAAGCATGAAAATAAATATCTTATGGATCATGGTGATCCTGAACTCTCATTTTGACATATCTCATTAAAAAATAATTTCAATCAGTCTCCCTTCTATCATGAAGTCTTTTTGAGATTTGATTTTTTTCATGGCTTCTCAAATTAGATTGTTCGAGTTATAGAAACTTAATTGCTTTTGCTTTCATGGGAGCTTACAGTTAGACAAGTTCACTAGTAGGAATTATAAAAGATCTTGTCTATATCTACTTTAGCTTCTGCTTTAGTATTCAACATTTTTGGTAAAAAGTTTTTTTTTTATTAACTTGATATGCAGGCTTTGATATTAATAATTGTGCTGAAAGATTTCTATTTGTACCATCCACTAAAATTTAAATTTGAACTTAAAAAGCATTAAAATGACAAGCCATTTTTACTCTCAATTAAATTTTTAATTTGGACTGAAAGTCTAAAGAATGATAAAATTAAACCATTTTGTACATAAATTTAATAGAATTAAAACATTTTTTACGTAACTTGATCATAAAGGGTGAAAATTTTTTAAAAATTACCTTGAATTACGGATTTTGCGGAAGATACAAAAAGAAGTCTTACTCAGAATTGTACAAGAAAACTGACTGAGACCTTTATGTCAACAGGGTTCTACTAAACATCACTATCTCTAGTATAATTATCTGGTTGTATTTATGTATATATTTTATTATTATATATTATACATATATTATGTGTATATGGTTGTGTAGTCTTTAACAGATTGTATTAGTAGTATCTTGTTTACTTGGAATATTTTTTGTACATCAATGAATACTGCCTTAAGTACATCTATTTTAGTACTTTGTGTAAATAAATTTTAAAACTTTTGTTACTGTCTTTTATTGTTTATTGACAGTGGTATTGTGGTTAATTAAAATCACCTTAGCTGCTATTGATGGTGGGTTTTAGTATTTGACTAGAACATCCATTGAAAGAGCAACAATACCAACAGCTAACTATTGTAAACATACTTATTTTTAGCGATGTATTACTTTTAGCCATTTTCCAGCTAGGAGAGTAGCCCCAATTTAAATTTAAACAGTGCTTAAATACATGTTTCACTTCTATTGAGTTATGAAAGTTGTTTTGCGCTAATTTAAATCCACATGAATTAGTCAAGAATTTAAATTGCACGATAATATATGCTAAAATTAGTACATTAACAGTAGTAGTTTTATTGGTATTTTTCTGTTAATGTTATGGTCATGGGTTTAATCCCGTCAGGTCTAATCAAAGACTTCAAACTAGCTCATAGCATGTTATAGAGTGCTCGCTGCGTAACTGAAAGACCATGTTCAGTGCCCTCTCAGATTTAATCAAGACAAGAAAATACAATGCAATTGGATACACATCGTTATTTATAGAATGCTTGTTCCATTGGTGGAGGTCTAATCTGGATTGGAAATACTATATTTATACTCCAAATACAATGAACTTTTGGCAATTTTTAAATCCCTTGACTCGGTTATCAGAACCTTATCTAAAAGGTAGGAGTCTCTTTTGGCCTTGGTTGGAGTCCAACTCATGCAGATCCTACTGTGAGAAAGTTTTTCAGTTTTCTTTCTGAAGGTTGGTGATTTCTCCAAGCACTTAGTTTTTTTCACCATCCTTAAACAGACAACCTTAATAAAAATGGAAGTACATGTATCTTTACTGGAAAAAAGAAAACCATCAACCCAATCCAATCTTTTTCAAGGGTCACAGTCTAACAAACAAAAACAACTATTGTAGTATTTGAGATTTTGATTTATTTTAAAACATACTGATCTGCTATGCAGACAAAGATGACCAACTTAAAATCTGCAAAAATAGAAACATTATTAAATTGTATCCTGTAACACTGAGTAATAAATTCAATACTGATGAACAATGTGAAAATATAATAAAAACATTTTAAACTTAATACATAAGAATTACCCAGAATTATGTTGTTTGCCATCTCCATCTTGATGGTGTGAAAAATAAGTATAACTAAAACTATATGTTAACCGTAAACAACCAGGTTTTGTGATTCTTTCACTTACAAAGAGGTGGTTAGATCTAGGATGATTGAGGAAACTGGAGTGACCAGAGAAAAACCACTATCCTTCAGCAATCAAACTGACCTAACTTTGGTCTACTCAAGTTCAACCCAACTTGTTGAAAAGCACAATGATCCTTCAGTCTGTGCTTTAGATAAATACAGCTCCTGACAGCTTAAAACCAAACATGACCTATAAATCTGACATGGA
Source organism: Tegillarca granosa (assembly GCA_029721355.1). Classification (NCBI taxonomy): domain Eukaryota; kingdom Metazoa; phylum Mollusca; class Bivalvia; order Arcoida; family Arcidae; genus Tegillarca; species Tegillarca granosa. The sequence goes on from JARBDR010000115.1 coordinate 50,154, forward strand.
ATATTTTCTTGAAACATGTCTGTGATTAGTTAGAATTTCAGGCACAGATAACATCACAAATGTTGCTCAATACTTTCTTCATTGGAAGATAGAATGAGCAAAGTTCTACTTCAGAAATAATAATTCAATACACCAGATAGCAGAGTCAAACCCTGTATTATTACAGGACACAATTCAAAATGTATATAAACAATTAACTAAATCTACAAAACAAGTTTAACAGACCAAATAAAACACTTAATCCACTGAACATGGATTTCCTGTAACAAGAATTATCTCCCTTTGAATTGAAAAAGTGAAATAACATGTACGTCCGAGATAAGGATCGATTGATTTAATGGAGTGTTATGTCCTGGTCAAGAATATATAATATCAAGATATCACAAGTTATAGGTAAAGTAGGAGAGAGAGAGAGAGAGAGAGAGAGAGAGACCCTTAAAGTAAAATGATAAACTTGTTTTAGAAAATTTTCAAAAACAAATGAAAAAGGTTGTAATTTTTTAATACTAGCAAACTGTATTTTAAAAATAATTTGTGGAAATTATTTACCAGTACATTTAATGATTAGTGATTTTGAATAGTTGTGGTATTCTTTAAGCTGATTTATTAGTCTTTAGGTTTCCATGTGTTCTGTTCTGTGGTTTTTCCTCTTTATAAGTTTCTCTGATAACCTCAATTTCTTAATAAACAAGGCAACATATACATTTTTGAAAAAAAGTTAACCAATGTTCAAAATTTTAAATGAACAAAAATTAAGATATTGATTGTAAATCTCTTGGAAAATTAATTTGAAAAAGGTTTCAAATTTTTTACAATGCATAGGATGCACATGTATCATGGCAAACAAAACATTTGTTTCCAATATCAATTTGTAAATACATTATAGTATACATGTATACTACTTCTACTGCCAACTTGTCTGTTGGTATTTTAAAAACACAACATAGAAATTCATGTTTTATACCTCTTTCAAAATACAATAGGCTACCTTCACATCACACAATGCCTGTAACCACAGTATTAGTGGAACTAATATTTCTACTAACAGCTTCATGCACAGAAATAAATGCTTATATTAAAACAAAATCAAATTTGAAACAATTTTGTTAAAACCATGAAACGATACCATGCTGACATTTTTAGACAAATTTTGCTCATAGATGTTATTGCAATAATAAATACATGTATTAATTTATTGACTTTGGTTACCTGTAGAGATATTTTATTAGAACAAATGTAAAGACGGAACTGTAATTAACAAAAATATAGAGAAAAGCTTAATGTTGATGGAGAAATACTTGTATGTTAATATACAGATTGAGTGAAGGCATAGTATTATCTTGAATAAACTAGAATAAGTGGGGTAAAGAATGACGATTCCCTGTTATCTACCTGTATGTTGCTTACATAAAGGCATTAACAAACCATAAGCTTTATTATATGTATCATGGCAGTACTGGTTAAAATGTTGTTGTCCTATATGTATATACATATACTGTATGATAAAACAACCAACATAGTATATACAACATGTGCATCATTTCCTCATCTTGGTGGTTCATAATATGATGGCAATGCATACAGCAACTATATTAAAATACAAGGATTTTCATTATAAATAAAGCATGAGGAGGCATGATTATATATACATACATTGTACAAATAGCAAATGCAACATTACCTCTTTACATAGTTCGGTCTCATGTGTTAATGAACACTGCCTTTTGATTGTGAATCTTAAATGTTAGAGAGAGAGAGAGAGAGAGAGATGGATGATCAGCTGTTCTGTTGGAAATCAATGTTTGTGAGATTTACAACAAATGTCAGGAGTAAGAGGAAGCAAACATGAAAATGATCAGCTGTTTTGATTGATTTCAAAGATTTCATTTGTATTGAGTTAAATGTTAACCATGCAGTTTTGAACATGGACCCTCTACACATTAGCCTAAACTTCCACAAACTAAAATTACTGTGCCATAGGACATTGTATTATTAACCACTTTTTTTGGTTACTAAATTATTTTTGCAATGTGGTTTCTAAAGTGTTAACAATAATTTGACCCTAATTTTACCCTTCAATCAAAAGTATCTTTCAAACAGTTTGATTAGCTTTAAAATTTCAATCTTAAGCAAAAAGCTCCGGTATAACAACATGTTAAAATTGATTTACGGACGAGTATCACATGTCCAGAATATGAACAAATCTCTTAGCACGGAAGTTTCTTATTAATTCTAACAAGTTGTATTTGCAACCTTTATAATAACATGAAGTATTTGCCATTTTTGACAATGAAGAAAAAATACACATTGTAAAAACATGAAGCTTTAATCATTTGTTAAAGTGATTAAGTACACTTGCAAAAAACAGTTTGACAATTTACGTATGAAAAACACGACCAACATACACAAATATATGCTTGAAATTGAAATTAAATTTCTATTGTAATACAACTCTTTGCATAACAATACAATAGTTATAGCTGGGCAAGTTTGACCTGTCAGTGTGACCTAGAGAATTTATATCTCAAATGACCTTATGAAAAAACAGACCAGTTAACTTGAGAATGAACACCAGTCTGAGAGTATGCATTAAATAAGGACAATCCATTATTTAGTTCAGGGAAGTTACATCTCCTGATTTTTTTTGGTTCTTATTTTCAGTAAGTACTCTGTTCCAATGGATTCAAAGTTGTAGATTTCAAATATTGATGTATCTTTCATGCATCTCTGATGCATCTTTTGAGAAAATACTGACTCCACCCAGTTAAAAAATTTTGTGGAATTACTAGGAAAAAAGTTATGTCATCTCTTCACACATTTTGGGATTATTTCAAGTTTCTGAGTCATTCACATTGGCAAAATTGAGCAGATTTAAGTCTTCAAAGACAATCAAAGAAACTTGGGGGAAAAAATCATTACATACTCAATGAATATTCATATTACTAGACTTTATGAATATTCATGATATAGTTCAAACTTCCAGGTCAACCTTGCCCAGTTATTCACATAAATTCTTAACATAATAAATAATATAAATAAAAACAGCCTCAGCATATAATGACATATTAAGTATTCTTTGACAATGTATCATTGGCAATATGAGCTGCTAAATCTGCAAACTTATTGGCATAGTCCATACTGTTTTCATTCAGCATACACTGTAATGTAGCATCAACCTACAAAATAAACAATATGTAATGTCAATGATTAAGTACACAGACAGGATTTTTTTGTCTCATGTATCTTCAAAAATTCTTTTACTTTGTTAAAAAAATTTGTTCAGCAGTTGTTGACTTTTTACTGCCTTTTAATAAAAGTTTAGCACAGAATTAAAGATAGAAGTCCCAGGTGAAATCTACATATCTTATTAAAAATATACATTTTATTTATTTAATTAAATTTCACCCTTAACTTATGTATCAATTTCTCAGATTCATTGTTTGTAGCAAATTCAACCCATATTCAGCAAACATTAACATATACAAATTGCTGCAATAAATCAAGAACTCGTAAACTTAAATGACTCCACATGATTTTATTTTAGGCTGTCTTGTGCAGCTAGTACAAATGCAACTAACACTATTTTTTTTTAATTCATTAAATATAACAATACTGTTTCCAGGGTGTATAAGTCTTTTTCAAAACATTTAATTTTGTACCTGGTTATGAATGTACTTACATCAAGTCTACCCATCATGGAGTCTCTTGAATTGTCACTAAACAGTGGACCTTGCATAAGACTAGAAGCACTATGAGCTAAACTAACACTCGTACTGGATTCATGTTTCATTGGGGACTCTGTCAAGAATGTGGACAATGATATATCTCCTGTATCCTACAAAATATAAATACAAGATTAACAATCTACTTGTCAGTATATATTGGTTTTCAATATTTCACTTTTATAAGCTCTCCTTTTTTAGTGCAAAAATGATTGCAACCAATCTCATGTCAACCATGTCATAACTAATAAACAATGTCAGAAGATTCAGATAAAGTTTGCAAAGAACATTAACCCAAACTGTTGTGACAGGTGCTCTATGAAGTTATATAAGAGCATAAGTAAATTCCATGATGCTTCACTGGAATTTTGGTTGATGCTGAAATTTCTTGTTTATAAATAGGGTTCAAAATAAGGATCAGTTTAGATGCCACAGATATAACTTTTCAGTGAAACTTGTAAGATTTTTTATTATTCCATTTTCTTAAAAGTATAAGATTCAGTTCATAAGGAATTTTGAATTTCAGTTCATAAGCAATTTTAATTGCTTTAAGCAGAAATATTCACTCAGAAGAGAATCATTTGTAATTTTTCCCATTTGCAGAAAAAAAAAAAAATAAAAAAAAATAAAAAATAAATAAATAAATAAGAAAAAGGAAAATATGTAAGTAAGCCCTAGGTAACATATTTCTTCACTTAGCTCTATTCGTATATTTGCAGTGAAAATTATCTAATACAAACAATTCTTGTACTATAATTCACAACATATTTTTCCTGACAATATATCTACTTTTACACTTATTTGTTCCACAAGCAAATAATCACATTGACAAGTGGTGGGGGCCTCGGTGGCCAAGTGGTCTAAAGCGCGCGCTTACAGATCATGGCACCTCTCACCGTCTGGGTTCGAATCCCACTCGGGACAGATCCTAGTGTGAGAAAGTCTGTCAGTTCGTTTTCCGAAGGATGGTGGTTTTCTCCGAGTACTCCGGTTTCCTCCACCATTCCAGAACTGACTGCCTCGATATAAATGAAAAAATCTTGACTTGGGCGTAAAACACCATTACTCCACATCATATTAGCTTAAGATAATTGTGTTGCTACTTTGCAAATTTACACAAGGAAAATAAAAATGTGCCAATTTACAATATAACTCTGTTATAAGATTACCTCCCCATTAAGCCATCTACTAGGACTTTGTGGAGGACTGGTCTGTAGTGTAAGTGATTCTGATTTTCTAACTGGTGGAGTCATTAAAGCAGGATCTAAAGATAATTCTTTACTACCAAGCAATGCTACAAATACAAAATATACTGTATATAATAACATATATACATGTAAGTACATGTACAACACACAGTACCTAGAAATACACGTAACACAAATTTATAAATAGTTTTGATTTACACCCCAGTTAAAAGTTATGTCACTTACATTGATGCACTAAGTACTGAGGTATTGGAGGAAAATGTGTTACTAGGAGAAAAACTTTGAAGGAAAAATGGCAAAATTTGTAATGCATATACTGTAATCTCCTTGAATAGGATTATGATTTAGGCCATGAGAGCTTTTGTAATTTGCTATCAAAAAAGGGTACAAGTCTTTAACAGAGCCTCAAAGAAGCAAAATTAATAATGCAGATGATTGGAAAAAAAAAAAAAATTATATATTTCAAATTGTTATTTTCATGGTTACTTTTTAAACAAAAACAAGTGTTTAAATTAAAATACTACTTACTGCTAAAGCCGCTGTTGGAATTACCTCCCAAAGCAATGTCAATAAATTTATCTGCAGATTCAGAACCTGTAAACAAAGCAGAACATGTTAAAATATTACTATTGAGTGATAATGCATGGGTTTACACAATTTGTTAAACCACTTCTGTATTTTGATTGTTAGCAAATGACTGGTAAGGTAATTTTTTGTACTTTTAAGAAAACTATTCCGACTTTATCAATATAAACAAAAAAGGCAGGTAACAAGTATCAGGTCCCCTATCATAATATCATTATATATTTAATACAGCATCAGTGGTAATAATACCCCTATAGATAATTATGAACAATACCCTAGTACACAAAGTGTAGGGTGGTAAATAGAAATATATACTTATACATGTATAAGTATCTGCTCCATAACTTTTACAACTAAGGGTTGATTATGATCAATCTTGAAACAAATATATAACAACATCAGACAATGAAATGCAAACCAAATTTAGGTGTGTAGGTCAAAGTTTAAGTTCATAGGGTAAAATTTTTTTTATCTAGTTCTACAAGCAATGTTGTGGACAGGGTGTATTCATCTCATTACAGTTTTAGTTTCACTTATTATCAACCAAACTGCATGGCTTTTCACTACTTTAACAGAAATTATACATAAGGTTTTGAGAAATAAATTGAAGTTGTAGTCAACCATTTTGATACAAGTAAAGACACAGTACAGAAGTATATTTAGTAAAGTGATTTCTTTGACTGAATTTGGAACATTTTGTGACCTACATGGATTAGCCACTGAAAACCCTAACCTTACCCCTACTTATAGTTCTAATATTTACACTTACTTCCAGGGGGCAAGTTAGACAGTGATATATCTAGAAGTGAGGAGATATTCGGTGGTGATAATGACCCTTGACCTGTCTTCATCTCTGTATTCATACTATTTGAGACTTCTGTTGTATTACCATTACTCTTAGATATGTTGACTGTTACATTTCCAATTAAGTTATTCTGAAACATACAAAAAATCTAATGCACAAACATCATTTAATTCAAATCATAAAACATTCTTTTAATTGGATTTAAAGTTGTCATAATGACTTTAAGTACAAGAACATCCTAGAGTACATAAAAATATGGGCTTCACTATTGTGACATGTGCGAGCATTGCTTGTTTGTAGGACTTCCAGTTTTAGGGGTCTATAAACTTAACTCAAAATCCAAAAAAGTCATATAAATACTACTACTTCTGTCTGAAAGTGCCACTGCAGTAGCTCAGTTGGTAGAGTGCTCGCTCCATAAGTGGAAGGTCATGGGTTCGAACCCCGGGCGGGTCTGATCCAAGACTTGAAAGTGGGTAGTGACTGTTCTTTCGCCAAGCACTCGGCATTACGAAACGAAAGTCACAGTTCTTTCGGATGGGAACTTAATATAAACAAGGTCCCGTGTCATGGCAGGCATAGCACGATAAAGAACCCTGCTCTATAATGCCATCAGTGCAATACACAGGCAAAATTTCTGCACTTTCGCCTCGATATAAGTGAAATATTCTTGACTGGGACGTTAAACACAATTACTCAACTCAACTCTCTCTGAAAGTCATTAATCAAGTCAAAAGAGTCAAAAACAGACTGAAAGGTCTAAGGAAAGTTATAGTTTGTACACAAATATATAGACCTGTGTTTTTTCAGCTTGCCCTGTTTTAAATTTCATACTCCAAATATGTTAATTTACAGTATACAATGTATATTTATATATGAGTTTTCAACAAAAGTTTACCTTTATCAGATTATTGCTGCCCTCGACTCCTCCTGTACTGTTACCATGTACATTTAATAAAGACAATATATCCTGGGACTTAGACTGACTGGAATCATCTATTGTTATACCTGTAAATTCAAAATTAATATGCTGTAGTTCATATTTCAATTTATAGTAATGAGAAAAGCTATAATATATTTACTTGTAGAAAACACTTATACAGTAGATTCCACTTATTTGTATACCAGTTACATGTCATTGCAAATTTTGGTTCATTGCATAATTTTTTCTCTGCATCAATCCTTTTCCAATTTAAACAATGTTAAAATTTTAGGTTATTATTGTAATTTTAAGATACCTTTCTCGAAATATTGATTTTTGTTTATAAAAAAGATAAATAAATATGGTGTTGAGTCAAGCATAAACTTTGCACAGTTAAATGACACATGATTAGCAATTAACTAAGCAATTTATATTGGGTATAATAATGTGGCATACATACTTGTTAACCAGTCATTCATACCCGACATACATTTTTCTGTGGTTAAATTTATAGTCATTAGTACTTACCTGTGAGGGATCCTAAAGACACAGAACTCTCATCTCTGTTTAGACTTGATGTTGGCACATTTAAAACATTAGTATTAGAAGATGTTGTAGCAGGAAACCCATTATTGTCTGTAACAGGGATTCCAATTGGATGTCCTATTATTGTCTGTTGATTTGGTAAACGAACATTGTTTTTGGCTTGTGACACCAATGCCTGTTGGTAGCCCGTTGTGGGGCTTCTGATCATGTTAGAATTAGAGACAGGAATAAGTGTTAATAGTTGTTTTGATGGCAGTGCTTTTGGTAAAAGTCTTCGCTGTACATTACTTCGGACAGACCTGATCTTTTTACCATGTCTGTCATTTGGCCTCTGAAAATAATAAATGAATCACAATCATTACAAATGTTTAAACAAATGAAACATATTTTTAATGAGATCTATTACTGACAGTTAAGCTTACTGATTACATACATGCATAACTTGTAGGAAATGAGAAAATATCAAAGTTTTTTAATATCTATATTTTACCAACAAAAATTGAGCAATCCACAGAGTAAAAACAAAATTCAATGCAACCTTTTGTTCCGTCAGGTTTTAGCATTGGAAAAGGGTTTTGTCATAAATCAAGGGATTCTTTTAAAGACATATAGATATTGGATCATCAGAATATTGTTGTGATGAGCAAGGTAGTGATATCGCAATTATCGCCGATAATCGATTGCCAGTCGTTGTCAGGGCAGAGATCCTAATAATTGATCATCGCCGACATCGGCGAGTAGTTTCCAGATTACAGTCAAGTCCATTTCCTTTCCTGTTCTTGCTTCTAAAAACAAAAATGGCGGACGGCGATCGGAGAGTTTATCAGTATCCAGATAATTTTCACCCCAGTGAGATGCTTTGGCCACTGTCCGTCGGTCAGGGCAAGGAGCTATCTGACCTTTAACTTACAATCACTGAGCAAGAACACTTAGATTTTACAATAAAAGTACTTATATTCAACTTTACTGAATACTGATGTACATTTACTAAGTAATTCCGAATATTAATCAATTAATTGTTCGATTATGCCTCTTGGATTATCGATTATTTATTTTGTCTGATTGGACATCACTAGAGCAAGGTGGCAAAATTAATGATTAGCATTATAATGATGATATCCTTAAGTGTATAATATGATAAACATGTGTGCATTTTGTACAGGTGAGCTAATAAGGTCTTACCACAAATAGATCTGCTTGGTTAATTATTTGACGAGTTGAATTAGGTATACTACTGACACCAGATGGCACTGTGTTTCTCTGCTGCAGAAATGCTGCCCCAGCAACAGGAACACGAAATACTGCTTCTTTACTCTGACCAGAAGACTACAAAAGGAATGTGTACATCATTTATTATTCAATGAAACATGTATATTGAAATAATACCCATACATTAAAAACATATTCATTAGAATAACAATCATGTAATATGAAGCAAATAAAAATGTTCAAATTAGGGTAACCATGAAATACTAGTATTTGGCCAATGTGTATCACAAATTAAATCCAATATAAAAATAAATTGGTGCAGTCTCTCATGATAAAAGACAAATACCCACTTAAATCACTTCTATTAAGTCAACAAAACTAATTATTTTTCAGTTTCCCAACCAATCCTATTTCAGTAGTGCTGACCCCAAAATCTCTTAATTCTAGATTCCAGATTCTTTTTTTCATGGTTATATTTTTCACTTGTGTTAACACTCATGTATAAAACATGTAAAAACAGCTTCATAGTTACAATACTGTTCAAGTCACAGTTTCAGTGTGTATTAAAAAGTATAGCTACGTCACTTTTGAGGTTTGTGAGCTATGTTCAATCAGAAATAGACATGCATTTAAAATATATTATTAAATGTATAATTTTTTTTTGAAGACGACCTTAATATAATCAAAAAAAAAAAAAAAAAAAAAAAAACCCAGACTATTTTGTTTGAAAAGTAAAGCCTTAAATTTTTTTAAATTATGTTTTGCCTTATTAGTTAAGTAAAAATTATCACAATTTCCTGTATTGTGGTGTCGGAAATTACTAATCATACTTAAATATGAAAGGTGGTCACATTTCTGTCTAGTTCTTTTATCAATTGTTCAGCAAAATGATGTAAAAACTTCCCAATTGTTATTACATAATATTTGAATATAGTGTATTTTCACTTTAATTTTCGCATCACTTTATTTTAAAAAAGGACTTACTTCGTTACTTGTTTGTGTGGACACATCACAATGTGTTCCAGAAGCTCCTGCACCAAATTTTGATGATAGTGGACTTCTATTATTTGACCTTTGCCCTTTGACATTGGAAACATTTCTACAGGAAGCATTCTTTGTTCCCCTAACTGTACCACAAGCATGACACGGTGAGTTACCAGATGGTGTACCAGACTATTTTAAGGAAATAAATACATTTAATAACTGAATCATATTTACAACTCAATCAGCAAATCAGAACTATTTAGATTTAAAACCTTTTCTATAAACATAAATGGATACACATGTTAATTGTATATTTTCAGGCACAAAAGAATATTTACTGGTATCAAGGCTGAACTTGTATCTGGATACTAAAACAATATGAAACCTTGTCAAGATTTTGTCTTAATGCAGGGTTTGGCATTACATCTAAAAGATAAAGAAATTTGGTACTTTCAAAAACTGTTTGAGATAGTAGAGGTACATGTAAGTCAACAAGAAAAACACAAGTGTGAATTATCTGTATTTACAATTATGCCAATGTCCGTTACATTTAAGCCTAGTATCATCAACTTCTATATATTATATTCCCTAAAACATCTAGATATACTGATTGGTTTGGGTGCATTTCCTATTCTTCATACACTTCAATACTTGCCAAGAACCATTCAGAGACTTCTTGTCGTAAACTTTGGAAATTTGCCTTTGGCTATTCTTTTTTAGGACAGGAATTCAATTAAGAAAATAATCATTTATTAACTATTTTAACTCACCTTACAAAAGTCAGTAAATTCTAATGTTGCCAAATTAACAAGCCTTCGTAACATATTAGTTAACTGTGTAGTTAAATCCTGATCTTCAACACACCAGTCATACTCTAATCTCATTTTATCATCTTTTCCAAACATCAGATATAGTTCTGCAATTGTCAGATTTTCTGCCCTACTTGCAGTCCAACCATTTTCTATGACATCTTTCAGTTTGATAGTCTGGGGATCATCGATTTCGCTTTCTATAGTTTTATCGCTTTCACAACCAGAGCTTTCATGTCCCCTTTCTAACACTATATCACTATTTCCCATATTTAAAGCATTATCACACATTTTATCACCAGAGGATCCTTCACTTCCTGGTTCTGTCTGTTTATCAGATTCCTCAGTAGAAGACAGAAGGCTATCAGGAAACATGGCATTGTCTCCCTCTACTAATGCACTTATGTCCATACTATTACTAGTTGTCCGATTTCTCCCTTCTTTATACTGTCCTTTACCAGTTTTAGGAGAATCATGTATCACATTCCCATCACAAACATCATACAAATTATCACAGCTTACTTTATTATTTACATCTTTTTTACCCTTATTAACAGTAGGTGAACCTGCAAAAAAAAAAAATTAATCAGATCATTATTGTCAGCAGTTAACGTTTTGGATACTTTTCACAGTACTTCACAAATGATCCTTAAAATTTACATAAAAATAGCCAAGTTTAAATATCTTGAAAAAGAGAAATACTTTATTTTAGAGGTTACCCTATAACAATAACAATAGCCACTAACATTAATGCCAGGGGCATGGCAGTAAATCTTTTGAACTTTGTGTAGGCAAAGAAAAAAAACAAACATTTACATACTGTACATATGTATTATAACCACTTTTTATAAAACTTCTGACTTTGGATTGATATTAGAGTACATTTAACAACTGAACTGTTTTGAAAAAATATAAACCTATAGTCAATAAAAATGTCAAATCTTTCCATGACAAACTGAATAATACACTGTAGCAGTTTATTTGTTTGTTGTGCAAGTCTGGCATTAATATTGACTATGAATGCCATTTCATGGTTTCTTTTACAGAATATCTTTGTACAACATAGCTATCTGTATAGAATATGCTGCTATGTAGAGATTTTACATAATGAAGATGCTTCTGATTACAACAAAATTTATTAAGTAATGATCCACCTCATATGTGCAAAAGGATAAATCATTGTCAGATTTTTCAAGAAGCAGAACACCCAAAATTTTCTTCAGTACAGAGATCTTTAGAATACTGAAAGATGCGCGATGTACAGCTCAGGTATGTGAAAAATATAAACCCAAAAAAGTTTTCTGTCATATACCAATACTCAATGACACAGAGGAATCTGGTAGTACAATCAATATTGTAAGTGAGTTGCCCATGTGTTTTAATAAAATTTAAATATCTTCTGCACTTTGGACATGAATGTTAAAATCTGACAATTTTTTTTTACTTACTCATTATTTGTTCTTTATAATTACTAAAGGCCAATTGCACACGGGTTTCATGGACTGCATTCAGAGATACAGGAGTTATATCACATTCTTTTGGAGGAAATACAACCAAATGTTTTAGAGATTCACTCTCTCCATCAAGACTTTCACGCTGTATATACATTAAGGAAAAATACAATGTTCATTTAAAAAAAATGGGTTTTTATGAATTTCACAATTTATTTTTTGTGAAACGAAATGACTTTGCGATTTCTTGTTTCAGGTTTTCCTGCATTCTTCCATATACAACCTTGTAAACCATTTCTTTTTTTTTCTTTCTCAACAATATTAAAATTGCTGAGGCTCTTGGCTTAATCAGAAAATTAAGGGTAAATCAAGTCAAACTTGAACGAGAAGAGGAAATGTGATCCTTTTCAACCCTTGCTTCATTTTGGAACTTCTATATCTACAAATTAGTGTGTCATGAATCAATTGAGTTCAAGCAAGTCTTGGAACAATTTGTTTCTATACCAAAAAGGATACAAGTTTTAATCGATGTGGTTTCCATTTTCTTATAAGAAAATTTATCACTGATGCCAACTTCCTATCTGGTTTCAACATCATTTTTACCCTTGGGTTTTGAGACATTTCTTGAACATGTGCCCAGGCCGCATTTGTCCTTGGACAAAATTCCACATTTATTTTCTCAGGTACTTTTTCACCGGGATCATCTTTTGGTTCTGAAAAGTGAATTAAATATTATAATTTTATACTTCAAATCAAGAATTTCAACCCTTCTAACATTTTTTTACAGTTTAAAACTATTTTAATGATATGAAAATTAGTGAATCAAATTCACTGATTCTTAAGAATCTTGGCTAACAATACTTTATACATGCAAGTCCACTTATTAATAATATGTCATATGTCTTCCTTTTATGCAATGTATTAGGATAACTTATTTAGTCTGTGTTATAGTTTAAATGTTTGTTTTAAGATCGGCAAATGATAAATATAAAAGAAAACCTGGCACAATACACCTACCTTCAACATTATTCAGTTTCTTTAAAGCATTACAAGTTGGTGTTTTGATTCTGAAACAGAAAATGTGAAAATTATTAAAATTACCGGTACTTACAAGCAATAACAATGTCAAAGAATAACTTGGTAACCATCTTCTGTTTTTTAATACCCCAAGTATATTTTCTCAAAAATAAATAAATAATAATGGAAAATAAATAAATAAATAAATAAATTTTAAAGAATTCAGGGTAATGGTTGAAAAACGGGTGATCTTGTAGACACACATATTTTGAAATGAATAAACAATTTCTGTACATTGATTATTAAACATAAAATGTAAGACCTGGTAAAAATTGGTCATGACACAATCTCTAAAACCATTGCCCTTTACCATCCAACCAGTAACTAAACTAAATTTAACTTTCTTAATAAGGAGTTCTTTGCCTAGATTGTACATGACTACATTTACAGACACTTAAAATATATTATTTATGAATATGAAAATGAAATCAAAAACCTACCTGACATTTTTCCCTCTAACTTTAACAATTGTGTACCTAAAAATTAAAAAAAAATTTCATACACGTTATCATAAATTATATCTAATTAGTGTTAAAACACACATAATAAATGAAAGGTCACATCAATAAAATCATAAAGAAAAATAGCGGCTTATTACATCCACTCCTCCATCAACATCACATACAATTCCAAGATTTGATCTTGTGACCTTAAACTTCAAAAAACACACCTTAATTTGGTATGTGACATGTATACAATTTTGTCAAGTTTGGGAGATGGGGGATTTTGAGTTACATACATGTACATGTAGATATGATGAATAAAGTAAAGTGAATTTTTAAAAAATATATTTCAATATACAATGTAATTATCCTAAGTGGTGGTGTCTGATTTTCAATTTATACTGGTTTTGGTCACAACCATTAATATTGCTTTGGAGCTAATTAGTTTGAATTTAAACACTTTGCAATCATTTTATTAATATTTTACCAAATCAGTCGTCTATAAATAAAGTAAATGTTGATTAAGTTTCAGCTTGTTGAGAGTAATACATTCTTGTGATGTAAACAATATACATAGATACAGGTACTTCTTTCTAATCATCAGTTAAGAAACAACTGGCAGTAGTTTTCAGTACCATTTACCAATCCTATTTTTTCCAAAGTTTATTAATGCTAGATTGCAATCTATTGAAAAATCAACAAGTGTATATATGTTGGTTGAAAAAGATATGCACAAGTAGCAAGTACATCAGTTTTTAAAGGGCTATGTGTGCACTTACCCATTATGTACCAACTCTCCTAACTTTAATCCATCTTTCTCATTTAAACCTGAAATCAATAAAAAAAAATTAACAAATAGAGTTAAGTTAAGATGTGTAAATGTATATTGCCAAATTAACAATTATCCAACATATAAAGACTTACAATCCCAAGGATTAAAGCAACATTGTTTGTGTTTCTAAAGGCAATGTTGGTCCAATTAGATATAAATTGATGGGTTAGTTTTTGAAAATATATGCCATAGTAAACAAAATATCTATGAAGAAAATTTTAAAAGTTACAGATGGCCTCTATCTGAAACACTGGGAATATGCTCATGTGACATACTAGTTTTTTTTACCTGGTCTCGTTAACAAGAACACAATAATTGTGATCAATGTTTACTGTACTACTATACTGTCACATTTAAAACACAAGGTTTGAAATTCCAGCTAGTCCCCTAAATAAAGAACTGTAACTTGAGTCTGTTTAATATTTTTAAACCTTTGAGGTTCTTACAGAAAACATTATAATTTGTGTTACACTTGGTGAGAATTCCACCCTTATTTCAGATGAATGACAACAGCAAATCACTAATTTCTAACAAACCAACTAATTTAAATGGCATGTGACATAAAACAGAGATTTATAAGCATAAGACTTCAAACAAATATACGGTAGATGTACTAACCTTTTATTTTCTTCCTTAAAACACCATAGTTATAAGACCATACAATTCCAGAGATTCCTTTTTCACATCTGAAATTCAATGATAAAAAATTAAATGTATTTTGGATCACATGATTTGTATCAGAAACTGCTATATCAAATTAAAATGAAACTAAGTGTCACCTGATTATACACGTAGGTTAATAGAAGTTTTAACATTCTGTAAATGCAAACCATTAATAGCAAAATGATTTAAATCAGTGTACTAAGAGAAAAATATAACTTCAAAAGTCAATTTTCAGACCAGGGTGCTTTTTATGACCAGTTAACTTAAAATTCATTCACAATAGAAACATTATGGAATACGTTCCATTTGACTTCACCCCTTAAAATTTTAACCAAAAATGCCTAAAAAGACTATTTAAATAATACCATTTGGTAATTTTTTAAACGCTTTTCAGAATTCATATTTTGTTACACACACACAAAAAAAGACCCTATTGAAATTACACTTATAATATGGTATAAACTGCTACCTTAATGACAATTACCCTCAAGTGAATAAAATATCAACTCACCACTGTCTATTTTAATATATTTAGCAATCTTGTGCCAAGTTCTGTAGTAAAAATGCCTGACTTGGTCTTTGTTCTTTATCAAGCTTGGGACCACACCCTTCTTCTTACATTTTTGTGCAATAAGACTCTGAATAGCATCAAAGTCCTTCCCAAACTGCAATACAAATAAACAAATAAAATTAAGAGAAATTTAATGTGAATTTTCATCAACACTTGTAATATATTCAATAGTATGAATACAGTTCAACATAGCTTTAATAACACAGAAACCAGTCTAAATTTAAAATAGTTCAACAGAAAACTGTATAAATCAACAAAGAATAGAAACTGGAACCAGTTTAAATTGACCCCAAATGAAACATAAACCTGTATCAATTAACTCATAGAAAACAGTCACCTGACTATTAAATGAACCAAAGTAAAACAGAAACCTGTATAAAATGACCCAAAATAAAACATAAACCTGTCTCAATTAACTTAGAGAAAAAACAGACACCTGTCTATTTAATGAACTAAAGTAAAACCAAAACCTGTATAAATTGACCTCAAATAAAGCAGAAATTAAACCTGTCTAAATTTAACCTGGATTAAATAGAAAACCGATTTAAAAGGACACCAAGTAAAACATTTAACATGCCTAAATTTTACCTGGTTTACACAGAAACCTGTTTAAATGGACTCGGAGTAAATGGAAACCTGTCTAAACATAATATGGTTTATATAGAAAACTTTCTACATTGAATTCTGGGTAAAAAAAAAAGTTCTTATCCAAAGTCTGTATAATCAGGAGCATGACTACACTGATGTAAACCAGAACCATGTTTAATTTGAGCTAGTAATAAACAGAAAACTATCAAATATAAAAAATCTGTCCTTGAAAGAATCTTCACAGGAACATAAAACTCCATTACTCAATTACTCCATTTAAATATCCAGCAAATGTGTAAGGTACAGCCAAATTAAAACCTGGCTGGTTAATTAAGAAAAACTCATTACCTCAAATAATCCTTCAAAAAAGGCATCTTTATCCTTTAAACTCCAGAGACCCCATTGTCGTTTAGTTTTGGTTTCTGGTGTGGACTGGTTTAACTTCAGCAGTGCTACAAAAAATACATATGTATATAATTATCTATTAATTTATGTACATAACATTTTACTAGAATCAGCATTAAGAAATCCAACTTAGAAAATACCATTGTTTAAAATAAAATAACAAATTTTTAATCGAAATATTAATCTATTTTTCAACTGAAACTGCAAATTTTAATTACTGGTATTAAGAAATATATGGGTAAAATGAGACGAAACAAGTTTTTTTGTCTGTTGTTCACTCAATATTTAATCACTTTACCAAAAAATTAGTTAAAGTTGCATTAAGTTTACCCATATTTAATAAAAATTAATTTTCTAATTATATTTTTTATCAGCATAAATTGGTTGTTTTTACAATCTGTGTGAATCATTTTCAAAAGTTCACTCTCATTATCCCATACATAATAAGTGCAAATCGAAGCTTGGGGCAACTTGACAAAATGTATTTATCAGCTTGGAGCATGCCTGGGAATTTCTTTGTGTATATATAAAATGTTGATAGAAAGAGAATGTGTTTTGTGCATCTGCAAACAATGGCCAACTGGGACAAACTGACTCAAAGGATTCAAATCAACCATTTTCATATGAGAAAATGTCCGTAAACAAGACGGCCGTTTGCTTGGATATGTACGACAAAGTGGCAGCATTGCACTTGAATCACATGACAATTCTTGTTCTAAAATAAGACATTTGGTAGATCAAACACACAGTTTCTCTATGAATTTTAACGCAAGTAAAGGTTTTATCATGGAATTAAAGCTGCATTAAGTTTTTCAATCTATTTTATTATTTCTGAATTATTTTTGATTTTGTAAAAGTATATTTTTAAAAAATAGAATAACTTCTAATCATGATCTGTGAAATTAGCTGTAACTAAATGGAATCCTCTAACCGGTTAGTCAATGTTTAACGATGATTATTATGAGCTTGGAGCATGCACATGGATGTACAAAAAACTGTTGCATCGAAGGTGAAACATGACAAATTTGCACTAATTGTCTGTCTTTAATTACCAAATGTATTTGAAGTGGTGTTATGTATCCCTTATTAAGTCACAAATGACAAATTCAACGACTTTCTGTGTTTAATTTATCAAATTTCATCGTTTTGAAAGTTGTGTTTAAATGACCTGGGTTTTTTCATGACGTAACCATGTTCTAGTATTAGATCCCATATGCTACATCTCGCTGGGAAATTTTGTTGTTTCTGTATTTATTCGAGCTTATTGTTGAACCAAATGTAAAATTGTTGATTAGGAACATCATTAATTAGATTAGCACCGTTCTAAATTTTTCTTTGGAAAACTTAATGCAGCTTTAATTATTTCATTTTTCATGAGGCATAGATAAGAAAACATGCCATTTATATGTTATGCATATAAAAACTTAATGCAGGTTTAAATAACATTCAGTTTTATTCAATTCACATCTTTCTCATTTAAATAAATATAAGGGGAAAATATTAATGATTATATTACGCAGTTATTATGCATCTGATGATCTGAATTTTTTTTCATACAACATTCTGAGGTGAAATCACAAATTCAAAATTGACAATTTGAAGACCACTAATGTCTGTATATTGTTATATACAAGTTATTTGAATATATTTATCAAAATTTAACTTGGCATCGTTAAAACATCTCACCTGCTTTTTTAACTGGTGATTCTGGTGGACTAAGATCTCTTTTCGGACGTTTGACCACTCTTGACCGTGTGACGGTTCCTATTGAAGCTGGCTTCTTTTCATTACTTTGTTTACCTGATGATTCTTTACTGGTCGTCTTTGATGCGATCCGACGATCCGGACATGGGGTATTAGAATCCGTATTTTGGTTATCTTTGCATTGTTTGTCTATACCTTCTGCAACCCCAGATTCAACTATCATTCTTGAAAAAAATAAATGTACTAAAAAGTGAATATTATGCAAAATAAAATTACAAAAATCCGTCGAAATACTCCTATCAAAATTCAATATGGCTGCCATTTGTTTTTCCGACAGCTGAAATGTTTTGATTTTCATCTCTGTTCTACATCATACGATCGCTCTATATTACAATAAAAACAACATATTTAATCTAATTTAACTTTTTAGAATAAAACAGTTGTAATTTTTGCTTTAAAATATTGCAAATAAACCTAGTATTCTGCTTGTTTTACAGACCCATTCGTAAATAACATTTGCAAAATGGCGGTCACTAACGGACTTCCAACTCTTACCGCTTTCCGTCGATTTCTCTCTCATTTCTATCGCCATGTCCGCTTTTTCGCCTTTTACTGATAGGCATACGGAATATCTTATCCTTTCCTTGGAATATGAAATAAAAGTTCACATGTTGTGCACGATTTTAACTGCCAAATATAATCGCGATAATACACTTGTAAACCGGCAGCTTCCAGGACCTACTCTGGCATAACAACGTCACAAAACTTACATTACTATTTTTTAACATTAAAAAAACTGTTTTTATAAATCTTTTTTCTGAATTTCCGTTTTGTGTAAGTAAAATATATCTGCAAGTTTAATTTCTTTGGAAAATATGTTTTTGAGTTCCATTTCGCGAAATTTATTCAATATTTTGATAAACTTTCCAAATACTGAAAAATAGGTCATGTGACAAAACCGTCCAGTTAGATTTTCTCATTTTTACCCTTAATTATTGTTTGATCGATGCATCAATAAATTAATTTTTTCAATGTAACTTATTGATTTTTAATAATTATGATTTTATGTACCCAGTGGAAGTTTTAAGCGGAACATTCCCTAGATTTGGTAAAAGCTAGACGAACAGTGCGACAACCTTTGAAGGTTGATAACGTAAACAAATGTCACAAATACCAAGATATATGTATTAACTTGTTTACTTTAAATTCACATTACAACATGACTAAAACACATAAAAAATATAAAACAAACCCGTCAGTGACACATTTTGGTGTCGTTATCAAAATTTTAGGCAAACTGCGGTAAAGTGATTTTGACAACTGCAGTATGTTATAAACCTCACGAACAACGGAACACCCGCTCTATTTAAATCCAAAAATAATATTAAAGACACCAAAGCGGATTCAATATCAGACTACAACTGTGATCTGAACATTTTTTCACAAGAAACATGTCAATTTAACCATTTACATTACAAAAATAAAAATTATTAGACGAGTGGTGAACATAGTAAACATTACCTCGTGTCAATGTTGATGGTATGCTAGTTGGCGGGAATCAAAAACTGGGAATCCCGATTTTCTATTGGATAAAGTGGTCACATGAATGGGAAATCCTCCTGTCGTAACATCTTTGAACTCTCGCCTTTGTTATCTGCTGTCAGATATTTTTATATTATTTTTTAATGTTAAACATTATGAATACTTCATTACAATACAACAAGCAATGCCTTTTCGATATTATTTGCAGAGATTGCAATTTATCGTGAAATGTAGATTGCGGGTTAAATTTGTAACAACTGTTTTGATTGGTTGGTTATATTTTGTCTGGCTATCATTTACATAAAACAATTTTGTAAATTTGAACGTTTCCTTGAGCCGAATTAAAAATTTACCATTCGTACTAAAGTTTTTATCAAACAGATTAAGCCTTTAATATTAAGAATAGTTTTGTTTGGGCGAAAAATTCTATTTATGGGCGAAAATGTTACGATTTGAATTTGACCTCGGGGTCATTCCTAAGGTGATTGAAAGGTGACATCATATGCGTAAATTTTCAAATGCGCAGGAGTCTACTTCCTTTACATTTTTCACATGTCAGATTTGCCAATTGTAAGCAGAAGTTAGAACGACAAAATTGTTACAATGACTACTACATCAACACAAGTTGGCATTACAGGCGATGAAAAACCAACTTCAAGGTTAGAGAAAAATATATGAATTGCCTATCAGCTGTTGATACAATTCAGATAACCATATCTCATCACTGAACTTTTTTGTTCAGTGACATTCCTTAGAACTTGAAATGAATGAGCAAGCTCTATGATCATTGATGTGGAAAACAATGAAAAGCTTTAATCCAAGTTGAAGCAGTTCACATGATCTAAGAAAGTTTGATCAATATTGCCTGAGATGATGTATTATTTTGTGATTACTTGTGTACCCTTTATGATTTCAGCAACAGGAATGCAATAGTACATTGTATCATTTGAACATTGAGACTTAACAAAACTTGTATCTTACATAGTAATAAAGATGAATACATAAAACACATGATGTATTGACATTGAATGTAGTATAATTTTTTAAAAATGTCTTGGAAATGTTTCAGACGGTTACAGGAGAATATCATTGATGCAATGACAGAATAGAAGCAGTATTATTTATTAAGGCTTCCACGTTTACACATGTAAACGGTAATGTGTCAGATAAAGGCTGTAAACGTTTACAAATTTTATAACCGTGTACAAGACACGTGACATACTTAATTGATGAAAATTTAATCAGGATACGTTAAAGCAGGATATCAAGACACAGCTTACACGAAAACATTTAGGGGTACCAGCGACTTCTGTGCCCTCAGAGAGTTTTGTCGACAGCAGGCGGTACAGTTAATAATTCAGATCTTCTGTTGATTCTGACACAGTTGACAAGCTTATCTTTATTAACCGTTGTTTGAAATCAAAACTTAAATCGGCTAACAAATAAATAGATCTGTCGTCAAGAGAGAGCCAGAGGATAATAATTTCTACGCTTCCTACTTCCTACATGTCTACCATCTGATTCATATTTAAATTTTATGTTGTTACAGAGACGGTCATTTATGTTACCAGTTGTAAGTTAAAATTTTCATTTATTGAATATTTGAAATTTTGACGTTCCATGTACATAAGTTTTTGTTAACTAGGATTAAGTTACCATTTCGAAGTTTTTGAGAAAGTCCACGGGCATGCGCATGCATATCAATATCGTCTCGGGCAATTTAGCCATACACTTTACATGGATCGATGTTAACGATATTTTTTTGTTTCAAACTATTGTTACAGGATTGAAATAAATGTATTTTAATTTAATAAAATTCAATGTTCATAAATGTATGACTGACACAATATATTTCTCTGATACAATCAACCGCGATTTCCAAAATCCAAATCATGATGTCTGTGTAAACGGCATCGTTTCGTTTACTACCGGTCGTGTACACGTTTACGGTTTTGTGTAAATGTGGAAGCCTTATTATTTATAGTTGTTCAAGAAATTTTTGAGATTTGAATAATTTAACCATCTTCATACTCATCATACTTTTTCATTCTCCTATACAGTATGTGTTACATATAACAGGATGCTGGTTGTATTCATGAGTATTTCAATATGTGTATTATAACTTGAATTAAGTTTGGTATTTTTGGCTTACTTGGGTCTAGTTGTAACTGAAAATTGCTATGCCCATCTCGATTACCATAAAATATTTCTATAGAAAGGATACTTGCTGCTATGAATATATACATGTTAAAAATAGATGTGTTTACAAAGGAAATGACATTTTGGCTATTCTGAGCAGATTTCTCAGACTCAGTTTTGTATATTGGAAAAGTTATGTTGCACTTGCTCATTCAGTCACAAACAGTATCCAGTGAGTCAGAAATAAATGTGTAATAAATACAATCTCACATACTTGTAGTCATTTGCAGTGCTTTCTCCTTTAAATTAAAATAAATAGCTTACTTTTAAAGTAAATTTCAGTCAAGAAATGTTCATTCATTAGTATTTAGTTTGGTGAGTACTTTCACTCATCACCATAATGTGCAACTTTCATGACCCTTACAAATTATCTGGTGCCCAAGCCAAGTTTAATGCCACAAACACGGCGACACAAGCATTTAGTACAAATGAAAAATGTAAGGGAAATACATGTTATGAATAATGTTGATTGTTCAAAAACAAATCAAGATTAACCAAGCATTTTCATTAATCTAAATAACTTGCTTGGACTTCAAGAAGAATTCTCAACGTTCCTTTGAGATGTCTGTCAACTAATTTGTTTATTGAAATGTATTAAACTGATGGCATAATGTGGTGATTACAATTTTAAGGAAGTGATGGAGCCATACATAAATTAATTAAAATTAAATTTTTCTTGAATAGACTGGCTTTTATTTTAGAAAAAATTGCCAGATGCAATTTTTGATGCAAATTTATAGCTCACCTGAGCTGAAAGCTCAGATAGCCATTGCTATCCATCTTCATCTGTCAGTGCCATCGTAAGTATATGAAATTTGT
>JARBDR010000116.1:0-44858 GCA_029721355.1 Tegillarca granosa
ACCTTCAATATTCTGATATATGGCTATACAAAAAGTAAATAGTTTCCAAGATAATAACAATTTCAGGCTTTTTTTGCACCTATGACCTTGACCTTTGAATGTATGACCTTGAGTCATATATCAAAATGATCGTCATGTCAATACCTAAAATATTCTGATATATATGTCTTTACAAAAAGTTAATAGTTTCAAAGATAATTAACAATTTCAGGCTTTTTATGCACCTATGACCTTGACCCTTGAACGTATGACCTTGAGTCATATATCAAAATGATCGTCATGTCAATCTTTACAATATTCTATAATATATTTATTCCTATGGAAAAAGTTAACAGTTTCCAAGATAATTAACAATTTCAGAATTTTTATGCACCTATGACCTTGACCTTTGAATGTATGACCTTGAGTCATATATCAAAATGATCGTCATGTCAATACCTACAATATTCTTATATATATGCCTATGCAAAAAGTTAACAGTTTTCAAAATAATTAACAATTTGAGTCCTTTTGATGCATCTATGACCTTGACCTTTGAATGTATGACCTTGAGTCATATCAAAATGATCGTCATGTCAATACCTACAATATTCTTAAATATAAGCCTTTGAAAAAAGTTAACAGTTTTCAAGATAATTAACAATTTGAGTCTTTTTATGCATCTAGTTATCTAGGTTATGACCTTGAACTTTGACCTTGACCCCATTTTGAAGGTTATTTTAAGAAAAAGTCTAAACTGAAAACCCCATGTCATTATCTGTTCAAGTAGTCAAGTTATAACAATTTGAAGCCATTTTACGAAATTTTTAAAATTAAACGCAAAAACGCGTAACCCATTTTTCGACCAAATTTCACGAAATGAACAAACTTTAGGCTTAACCCTAGAGAAGCCAAGTATCACATCAGATTTTTTCTCCCATCATCGGTTTCGGAGAAGAAGATTTTTTTAAGATTTTTGGACCCATAGGTCACCTTGACCTAGTTTTGGTAGCCATGGCAACGCCATGAACAAATCTGAATTGCACAGGCCCATATATGCTTCTGACCAAGTATCATTGAAATCTGTCCAGCAGTTTTGGAGGAGAAGTCGAAAATAGGTGTTAACGACGTACACACGCACACACGCACTCACGCCACACGCCTTTCGGTCAGGTGAGCTAAAACAATTTTACTTTAATGAAATTTTTAACTTTTAGAGCTATAAAATCAGTTTCATTTAAATCGCTTATAAATCGCAAAGACTTAAATAATTAATGAACTGGTTATTTTGATACGTTTTACTGAAGCATCTTTAAACCACTGCCTGCATAAATCATTAATTTTTTCATTACCGCTTACATGCCTTCACCGTTTTTTGTTTTGACTTTTATCACTTTTGAAATCCTTAATAAGTCCGAATTATCTTTGTACAATATTCAAAATTTGCATTCGTCCGACATAAAACTCGTCTGCTTATTTGCGGGATGAAAATCCGGATTCGCTTTTTTGATAACGTCTTTTTTTCTTTAAGTGTTTAAATGCTTAATGTTCATTAAATAAGACAAAGAAAAAGTGAAAACTTCTCAAATAATTTTATTGTTTTTACTTATAAATCGACTCGAACATGTATACCAAGTCATGTGACAATTATCACGTGATACCATCAAAGCAAAAACACATTTTAATATATTTTTAGATAAGGATACAATTCTTCAAGAAAAAGAATGAAGTAATTTAATTATTAAAATTAACAAAGGATTTGTACAAAATAGTGTTTTCTTCATGTCTCCTTTGTTTATTTCTCATTAAAATGTGTTCTTGATTGCGTTACAATTATAACATTCTTCTTAAAATCAATTTGTCTGTTGTTAAAATACTGCGAGGTAGTTTATCACGTTATAATACAATATGTACATTTTATATAATAAACATTAAGAATAAGTATCATTTAAATAAAATATAAAAACTAATATTTGTGTTTAATGGACATTAAAGCAGTTTCTATGTCATACAGTCAAATGCGGCCTGATTAATCCTGTCAAATTCCACTACAATTCTCCAGGAAGCGCAAAAGAACGTTGACTTGGTGTTTAAGTTCTCGCGTACTTCTTGTAAGTTTTATTTTTGTTCTATCGTTCTATAATTATATTATTTTCAATTCGTAATTATCGACCTCTGATCATAGAGCTGAGACTTCTTTCATAACGTATTCGTTTGTCTTTCCCAACCTATTTTATCTGTTTTCGTAAGAACTTGTTAATGATTACTTTAAGAGACATCAATAAACATGGATATCACATCTTGTTTGTAAGTTAAATATCTGTGAAGGTTTTTTTTTTTTTTTTTTTTTTTTCGTTTTTTTGTTTGTCAAAAACCGTTGCAATTGTAATGTTAATTTGTATATAAAAATACAATGTCAGCAATAACAAAAAATGTAAGTTTTTCAAATAACTAGTTGGTACGCACACTGGATATACGACATCCGATCACGGCATTGATATAAACGCAGTTTTGAAATTTTGAAAACTTTGATTTATGTCCACATGAAGTTAATGTTCCATACTGTTGACTTTTTAACAAAACAGTCATGAAATCATTCGATACACTTTCGGAAAAAGTATTTGCGAAATTGATCATGAAATATAATGCACATAAATGGGAATATACCACACTGAGATTTTGCAAACATGGTTGGTAGTACGCTTATTGCCGGTGGAATAGCAGCTCCAAAGGTCGATGCCATAGATAAAAACCCATAAGGAGTCCAGGCAACAACGAAAAATACCATTGTACAAGTAATTATCTGAAAAAGAATTCACCAAAATTAATTTACAAAAAACCATAAGTATGCGAGGCTATACAAGCAGACAATATTTGTAAAAATCAAAATTATGTCAAAAGACACATTACTCAAATCATTGGATGTTTTTAAAAACATCAATGTAGTTAATTGATTTGCCAGTGTTTTGAACAACCATCTTGGCCAAAATAACCCATGTAAAAGACACGAGTTAGTATGCCGAAGACAAAATAAAAGTGCCCAATCAGATGTTGCAGAATTAAATTCCTCTTTTAACACAAAAGAAAAAAATCTCAACTTCAGTATACTTACAGTCCTCAGTCTAAGCTCTATATCAACGATGTGCTGGATACCATGCGAAGCGGAAGTGATGTCCAATGTGACATCACCATGTGATGTACGAGATGCATCTGAATGGTGAGTGATATCCGGATGATGAGATACCTGGGAACATGTTTTTGTAATCACCTTTTTATACATGATTACCATGGTAAGGACGGGAAATAAGTACGCAGACAGAAAAACAGCTATAACAAACGATCTTTCCCCGGTATCTCTAACCTGCCATCTGATACTACATGAAGTGAGAAACGATTCTTGTTCATAATTCCCCCATCCAAGAAACGGCATCATTGCCCAGGTAAAGCAGTATATCCAGATTAGAGTTATTGCTTTCTTGCAAGTTTCATTGGAATTCAAATCTGTTCCTGTAAAAATAAAAATTAAAAATTCAGAGATATTTGAAAGTCAACTTAACATAAAACAAAATACAATGTAGTTTATAAGTTGAACACATTACCAGGCAATGCAAGACCACGCCGCAACTTTTGCTAACACAAAGGCAAGCACTGAAATTATTGAATTTAATCATTTTCTGTATGATGAGTCAATACAGGTGAAATGCAAAGTTCTAATTTTAAAAAATGTAATTCTAATGATTGCAACAGGCAATTAGCAAGTCGTGTTTATTCAAACGATTATGTCAAAAAGGGTGGCCGTTTGGATTGCAATATTCAAAACCCCTTTTGATACGAGGGCTCAATTTGAATTGAATGTAGAATAATGTGGATGTTATTATAATTTTCATACCATGTACGTGTGTGCAGATCACAAGATATCTGTAGATGCTGATAGCTAGAAATGTAATCATGTTCACCAATGATAGGGTAAAACACACACAGGCGTACCATTTACATCCAACATCACCAAACACCCATCTAAAAATCAAGAATGAAAAATGTAAAAGAATATCAAAATCTTTTAGTTTTGCTATTTAAGCTTTCCCTTTATGGTACTATTGTGAAATCGCCGATTTTGACCTGTACATTTTTTTTTTTTTTTTTTTTTTTGGGGGGGGGGGACGCTTTTTAGAATTAATTCCCGGTTTCACAATCATTCTTTAACTAAGATTTTCCTTAACTTAAATTTAGCAAATTTTGGCAATCTCTTCTTGCATTACAAATGAACATTTGGGATAAAACAAACTACAGATGTTACAAGCTTAAAGTTATCTTCAAATTAACACATTAAATTAATGAATATGTAAACAATTAACCAAATAAGTAATCAAAATTAGAATTTTAGAATTAGAAAATAAAAAGGTAAATCTTATTTAAGGAATAATTGTGAAGCTGGGGTCAGACGTTATCTGGAGACAATGAGGTGATATTTTCCGTTACTCGTCTCTACGTATAGACATTTCATTCATTTATTATAACTAAAAGCATACACTTATATGTATAACAATACAATGTACATTTACATTTATGACGGCATATGGAAATACACTAGAACACTTATACAGTAAACATTTAGTTATTTCATATATACATATTTTCATGAAAGATGGTCAAGTTTTTATGTTAATTCAAGAAGCTAAGTGCGTGTTGACTAGAAATATGTTAGAATAGAATATGATTAAAGGAACCATCCAGAACCAGAAAAAAATTGAAATAAAAGAGAACTTAGAAAAAATTTGAAATAAAAACTCACAATAGAATTTCATAAAACTAATATATTGTCAATCTGGCTCGGAAAGATATTTACAAACCAAACTTGATGGTAACTTAAAAAACTGCAATTGTCTCCCTTGAATAGAACTACTCGACTTTTTGAATAATATGAAAAAATTTTCGTCATATATATATATATATATATATATATATATATAATATATATAATATATATATATATATATATGACGAAAATTTTATATATTCACACACCACACACACACACACACCACACACCACACACACACACATATATATATATATATATCTTAGTTTGTGTATTGAGCAAAAAATAGGATCTTGTTAAATAGATGAAAACTTGATTTCTCACCTCACTTATATCTTGTACCTAGTTTATATTTGTCTTGCCTTTTCTTCTACACAAACTTTTTTATTTTCACTTAATTGTCACTTACCTGCGTTCAAAACTTGATATTATAGATAAAGTGTGAGCAAAAATTGTCTCAAGTACATTGGCAACTGAAATGTTAGCAAGTAGAAGAAGTAATGGTTGGTTACATTCCAGCTTGAAAACTAAAAGATAGATGACGGAACCATTTCCAACAAGAGACAAAAAACCTGCCAAAAAAAAAAAATAATAAAATAATAAATTAACTTTAAAAAATCGGAATTAAGGAATGAAGTTACGTTATAGAAGTTCATTGTTTCGGTTATGGTAAAACTTGCGTTTTAGAATAGGTTACATTCCAGCTTGAACACTAAAAGAAAGATGACGAAACCATTTCGAACAAGAGACAAAAAACCTGCCAAAAAAAAAATAATAATAAAATATAATAAATTAACTTTTAAAAAATCGTATTTAATAGAAGTTCATTGTTTTGGTGATGATAAAACTTGCGTTTTAGAATAGGAAAAATTTATAGATAATTAACCAAGGTGATAACCAACCCTATGTCAAGTTATTAGCTAACTGAAAAGTATTGATTTACAACATGTTATATATAATATATGGTGTTATATATATATATATTGTCGCACTCAAAAAGCTTCATTCCATTGAAACTGAAAGTTCTAACCTAGAGTAGAAGGTTAATTTCAGTCGTATTGTAAAAATTTAACATTTGTAAATTGTAAAAATGAATATTAATTTTAAAAGTTCTGGACTCTATTTCCAAAATAAATAATAATTATTTATAATTACTCGCATTTCAAACCAATTGCTGTCTCTTTGAAATAAGTTTCGTTTAAACATTCACAAGTTATGTGCCATATTGTAATTTTTTTAATTTTCTGAATGAAATATTTAAATATTTTTAATATGCTTTATCATATTATAAATTTTTGAAAATTTCATCCAAAAAAATCAAAAATTGATAATATGATAAAAGAAAAAAAAAAACTCGCTCTTTACTAACCTGTAAAAGTAAGAAAAATTCCCATAATAAAATAAGACGTCGTAGAGAGCAACTGGAAGTATTGCGGCGATATTTCTGTAGATTCTGTAAAATTTGATGACATCGTTATATCCTCTGATATTGTAGAGATTTCCATTTCATAAAACCGGAAGAAATATTCAACTATTGAAACAAATATATCAACAAAACAGTTTTGTTCTGTTTATATCGTTAAAATTTTGTTTCCATGGAAATAAAATTGTGTATTTTATACATCAATAAATTTTAGGGAGTTGTTTCTGATAATTGGTGTGTTTTGATCGTTTTAATAACCGTGATTTGTCGTTAATACTTATGTGATAATAATACTCTGTCACATTAAATGGAGGATGTTTGAATTATTTTGTATCAATTCCGAATAATTATCAAAGTCGATGTCTATTTTTTTCAGCGCAGTATACTAAATGTAAGTAAACGAGATAATTTTTAAAAATTAAGCATGTCTGATTAATTTCAAACGTTAACTCCGTGAAATTAAGTCTTTATGTAAACCTTTCAATTATGTCGGGATTGGTACTTCCGCTTTCGCTTCCGTCTCGAACTAAGTAAACGGCGCCCCTTATAGAGAAAATATTTTAGCTCTTTCCATCGTTTTATGTTGTTTTAATTTTTTTTGCACATTAATTTATGTTATACTTGTTCCCTATAGGTTTACACTTTTTACTAGAAATATTTTAAGGAAAATGGCAAGAAATCACCTCCCTAAGTACAGAAGTCACCTATCCCGTGCCCTTTGTGAATCTCAATTTTCTCGTACCACCTCGATCCTTTTGAACCAATCATCTCGATTTATCTGTATCATCTAATTTAATTTTTTCACTGCATGTGAACATCACTTTCCCCTAAGTACAAATTGAACCTTGCTCTCCACAAACGTCTAGGCTCCAAATTAGTGAATAAGTAACGGACCCACCTGCAAATAGTTCAAAGGTACAGAATTACAAATTAGATGTTGTAAATGAGTGGAGTGCAATAATGATGTTTTACTCCTTTATTAATATTTTATCTTTAAGTTATACCTAGATAGTCAGTTCTGGAATGGTGGAAAAGACCAGACAGAGTACCCAGAGAAAGCCAATGATCTCCGGGAAGCAAACTGGCAAACTTCCTCACACTAGGATATTTCTGAGCGGGTTTCGAACCTAGGCGTTGAGGAGCACTATGATCCATAAGCGCTCGCTTTGGACCACTTGGTTACCGAGGTCTCTAGGTGTTGTTAATGAGACAAAACCATTACTAAAGTACATTTGTCTAAAATCATTAAGATGTTAATTAAACCAGTAATAATATAAATATGACAATATCTATCCACGTATCAAAAATGACATGTGAGTTGGTTGATGGAGGTCGATTTAGTTTAAACGATATTTTATTTCAATAAATATACATAAACATTAACATTTCGTCAATTAGACAAAAGGGGATTCCGGAACAAGAGTGAAACTCTTATATTAACCAGTCTCCCCTGGATACAATACATTACAAAACTATAAGGAGCTTACTTAACTAATAAAGTCAGAAATAAGTAATTAATATAAAAAAAATAGCGATTAAATAAATAAATAATACACAAATCATAAATAAATAATAGGTATGCAAATATAGGTATATAAGAAACAAAAACAGAAAAAGAAGATACTAAAAAGTGTAAATAAGTAATTAATGTAAATAGATAAATAATTAGGTGTATGAAAATAGGAATATAATAAACAAAACAGAAAAAGAATACTAAAAAGTGTAATTAAGTAATTAATGTAATTACATAAATAAGTAAATAAGTAAGTATATAAATAAATAAATAATAAATAAATAATAAATAAATAAATAGATAGGTGTGTGAATATAAGAATATAAGAAACAAAAGCAGAGAAAGTAGATGCTAAAAAAGTGTAAAAAAGTAATTAATGTAAATACATTTTTTCTCTTATTATATGAAAACAGCATATTAACTATAAATATATATGCAAACAAGTAGATAAATAAATTGGCTGACTAATAATTATAATAAAATAATCATAATAATAATAATAATAATAAGTTGTAGTAATAATATTATCACAAGGACTAGTATACTGGCCTTGTTTAATGATAAGCAGAGCATGTATTAAAGTGATTGGGGAACCCCAACCTACAGTATCCTGCGATGCCCACCATCCAACATGAGCCCCGCCGTGCTTCTATCACTATCACTACTCAACTAAATATTACAAATATATATATATACATATATATATACACCTATACACATATATACATATATAGAGGTCGATTTAACGTTGCATCAACAATTTTCAGCGAGCAAGTTTTTATTAATCTCAAAGGAGTAATCAGAAATAAGTTAATGTATGTGTGTTATGTACGAGTGTGTTTTATGGTTCCATTTACTAGTGTGCACACAATACAATTGTTTGTTTAGGAGCTAGCGCGTAAGTATTTCGCAGACAAACATACAATTTTTCTGGCACGGGGCGAAGCAGTCAATATTGTTCTAATGCTAAGCGGCAGACAAGAAAGTAGTTTCTAAATTTAAAGTCTTAAGTATGATCCGATCGGGGTTCGAACCCACGATCCTCTCGAAGCGGACGTTTTACCATTGAGGCTTCAAAAATAACCAATGAATACAATCTTCTCGTGATCGATATGGACACCAATTTAATGGCCTCGGGTTAATTAATGGTTCGAGTGATGTTTTCCGTTTAGCAAGACAAACGATATCCAGTAAAAGATATTTCCCACCTTTTTTTTCGACCAATCGGAACACAAACAAAAACTTTACGTTTGTTATTCGACTGGTAAAAGTTGCTTAACATTTTCATAGTGAACAACAATCACTTCTTAAAAGTAACAAGTCTATTGAGCACTTTACCTGTCGAAAAAGAAATAAAAAGAACTACATATGTGATCTGATTGGTCACAAATAAAGGTTATGATTGATGGAAGAGTCTCTTGCTCAACGGAAAACAACCAGTCGAATACGGCTTTTGTTTGAATAAGACCGTATGGTACACAGAGGTAATAATAATCAGGACCTACCCACTTCCGTGCTAGGTTGGACCCTACATTAATTCTCTCGTGTTGAGAGACGACTAATTATAGACAAATTGACATAATGCTGGATACATAAGTAAGTTTTTGTTTGAAGACAAACAATGCAAATATCCACCAAAGTTGTTAGATTCGATTGAAAATACAGTTTTAAAATAATATCATATCCATTTTAAACTTAAAGATATCTTATCTGATTTGAGTACCTACTATCATTTTAAATTTTGAGATTTATTCGAAATTTACATAAGACAGAACTTGAACATTTTCTTTTAAATGCTTTAAATGCTCTTGAAAAACATAAGTATTTTAACGATTAATCTACCAAAAAAGTTAAACACCTTAAGCTTGTCACACACACACACACACACACACACACACACACACACGTTAATTTTTTCATTGATCTCTAAACTTGCATCCGTTTATGATTGTATATGTGTACAAAATTTCCTTTAACTTCCAAGGGTTTCTTCTTTGTCGTTGATCTCTTTAGGATGGCATGAATTTTGGAGAAAAAAATCAAATTATAATATTCTAAATTTGAAAGCAATAAAAAGAAAAGGATAACAGTATTTTGAACCAATGGCGAATTCGAATTGATCACTGTCATAAAAATGTCTCACCGATTTAATTTTTTGTAACACAATTGTAATGTTAGATTAATACCATATATATTTATTGGTACCTCGGTGACAAAAACAATTTTCTTAAAGTTGATAAAAACATGTCATGGTTTATAAATTTTAATGGGTAACTCTGACAAAATATTACATTTTAAGAATGTTAGTGATTTTTCAACAATCGATCATGGCTAGGAGATTTTAAAGTTAGGTGACTGCCTATCGAACCTCTGATAAAGGGATTCACTTCACACAAATTGTTTGTATTTAAAATAAGTATGTCCTCGTCTATTGATAAGAGTATCAAAATACCAGCACATATATCTTGTTATTAAAATTAACAAATACACGGGGGTCGGTATGAAAGGCGATATTGTGCTTAAAACAGTTCTCAGCTTACATTGCACTATATGTTTTATTGGTAGTTGTTGTTTTTACTAATACATGTAGTTTGATATCGGATATGTAACAACAAGTCAAGAGAGTTGGTAAGTATATATATAAGACTTCATTTTTCTGTTTAACTGTTGTATTTTTATTTAATTTATTTTATTTTATTTTATTTTATTTTTTTTTATTTTATTTTATTATTTTATTTATTATTTTATTTTATTTTATTTTATTTATTTTATTTTATTTATGTTGTTACTTTTAAATGACTTTTGCAGCTTTTACTTGCTCTTTTTGTGGTGAACATTTTTAATCGGTGTATATGTGGCGAACTGGGCTTGTTATGTATACAGTATCCCGCTAGTATTGGAAAGGTCACGGGTTCGAGTCCCACTTTGACCACTGCCTTTTTCCCGTTTCTGTTACATTTCAAATCCGACACAGGTGGTTTCAGAGTAAAATCGGGTAGTTTCAATTCAAAGAAGTAGACGAACCGGGCTTGACAAGCCGCTGGGTAGAGCGCCCTGCTAGTATTGGGAAGGTCACGGGTTCGAGTCTCGGTTTTGCCGCTGCATTTTCACTCTTTTTCTTTTTACACATGTTACAAATTACATAGTGTTTTGCTACCACAAACCACATTGTATACAGACCTTTTCTTTTTTAATTAGATGTTTAAGATAAATGAAATCATAATTGCCAATACATGTGTATAACAGAACAAACCTCCTCTTTTATATATCTACAGATAATAAAAGCTAAAAACCACAAATAAATTAGAAAGATAACAGTAAGTATTCTGGAAAGAAACCAGATTTGTTTTAATTAGTATTTGTAAATTAGAATAGATCTAGACGTACTATTGCATTAATTGTTGTAATCAGTTATTTAATGCTTTCTGTTGCGAAAACTGACTTTTAAATTTAAAAGTTGTTAAATTAAGGCGTTGGGTGTTTATGCAGAAAAATATTCTGCTATACTGTTATGTTATTAAAAAAATCTTGATATGACATCTAGCGTGCTGTTTCCAGAATATATCACAATTGAACATTTCATCGTTTTAATGTTTTAACCCTAAGTGTTTTGGGGTGTGGTATAGTTTTAACGAGTTAAGATGGATTTTAAAAAAATGTACAATAAGCTACCATATATAACATACATCTTTTTGTCATGATTAAATGTTCTAAAATAAAGTAAAGTAAAGCAAAGCAAAATTTAAAAAAATAGAATAATGAATAGAATAAAATAAAAAAAATAAAATGTAATTAAAACACATAAAACAAATGAACATAGTATAAGAAATAATACATGGACTAATGAAGGAGCACGTTCAAAAAAGAAAAAAAATAGATAATTTATTATTAGGTAATACAAGAAAATTCTATTTCTCTCAATTTTTCAAGGATAAATAATGGAACTTGGTTATTTTAGGTACTTGATTATAAGTATTAAACACGAAAATGGTCTATTTCTACTTAAGATCTTTATTTGATTTTTCAAGTTCATTTTCGAACTCTGACGGGCCTTATCTCGTGACTTGTAAAAATCGGTCGATGTTAAAAGCAATGTCTTGTAAGGTATAACCTTGAGTGGCCTATTTAACCGTAATGACGCCCAGATCAAATAATTAGCTTACTATCTGTAAATTTGTAAATTTATGTGTTCTTTGTTATGACATAAGAATATATATATATATATATAGTATATATATATATATAATATATAGATATATATATATATATATATATATATATATATATATATATATGACATTAAAAAGATATATAAATAGATGTCGGTTATTTTTATTACTGAAATATTTGATACTTAGTTTTCCTTCACAGTCTGTTCTAATTGCATTATTTCAGGACATGACAAAATTTATTTTAAAAATGACATTTAAATTTGACATATATTGTGCAAAATGAACTACAAATGTCAACAAATTGGTCTATACTGACGCTTTAAAATATCAAAAGTTGTTGTGATGTGGCGACCTATTATAGAATTAGAAAGTTAATCGTTAATCGTTTTTTAACCAAAAGTCGTTCTGAATTTTTTTTATTTCTGTATTACCAGACATAGGATCTTTATTGTTAAAAATGATGGGAAATAACATATTTTTAATTAGTTTTTTCTCCGCCACAATACTCCGTTTTCTCCCTAACCAGAATACACTATAGGGATTTTAGGTAACCGAGTGGTATAAAGTGCGCGCTTACGGATCAACAGTACCTCTCACCGACTAGGGTTTGAATCCCGCTCGAGGCAGATCCTAGTGTGAGAAAGTTTGTCAGTTCGCTTGCTGAAGTCGGCGACAGTCCCCCGCCATCCCAGAACTGACCGCCGGCCTTGATATAAGTGAAAGAATCTTGACTATGGCGTTATATACCATTATTCCACATTACTCCATAATCTAACGTTAACGCTCAATCCGGACAAAAAACATGTAAATGCCTGGTACAACATCACTCGCAAGATTCTGCCTACATTGTAAATTAAAAAAAAAATTGTATTAAAATAACCACCCGAGTTTTCAAACGCTGTCTTAGACTTTAAATGATTTATGTTTATTAAGGCAAACACACAACTATTTAATTGATAGCAGTATTCTACAAAGTTGATAAAACCAAAAACACAAAAGATTCCCGAATAATAAAATTTGATGTTATATACAATAAAACACATAAAATGTTTAGTATATGTGGGTTCATGTATTAATGAATGGTATAATGGTCCTCGCATAATTGAATTTAAAACATTATAAATACAGTCTATGCTTTCTTGGAAACGAAATTTAAAGAAGTAAGTTGTAAAATAAAGAAACGAATTTCTGATTATCGGAGGTTCAAAGGTAGTTCAGAAGATACTTATGCGATAACTCGAAATAAAAATAAATCGAAACCGTACAGTTCAATGAACTAATAATAATCACTTTGAAAAATATTATAATAAGTTTTGGTTTAATATTTTATAAAAGGTTTAAAATGGAATGAAATAAGTAAATACTTTCATCGTAGAGTTTAAAAGTGCCCCAACTTCACAACATATTTTTCTTGTGGCTTTAAAAACCTTTAGTGTTTGAAAACATCTTCCGAGAAAAGGTAAATTGCAATTATTTGAATGTTATGTTTCAGTCTTGGTGAAATAGGTAAGTTGAGTTGAGTTGAGTAATGGTGTTTTATGTCCCAGTCAAGAATATTTCACTTATATTGAGACGTCGCCAGCTATAGACGAAAGTGCAGAAATTTTGCCTGTGCGTTGCGCTGATGGCATTATACAGCAGGGTCTTTATCTTGCCACGCCTACCGTGACACTGGACCTCGTTTATTTTAAGTTTCCCATCCGAAAGAACCGTAACTTTCATTTCATACTGCCGAGTGCTTGACGAAAGAACAGTCACTACCCACTTTCAAGTCTTTGGTCAGACCCGGTCGGGGTTCGAACCCACGATCTCCCACTTACTGAGCGAGCACTCTACCAACTGAGCTACCGCAGTGGTCGAAATAGGTAAGCGTCTGAAGTAGTAAATAAATCATGGGTTCTACAAAAACACAAAAAAAGGAGATGATTGCAAAAGTATCTGCGTGCTTCGATTCATTGTATCAAACTAGTTATTTATTTATTTATTATTTATTTATTTATTTATTTATTTATTTATTTATTTATTTAATTTGTTTATTTATTTATTATTTGTTATTTTTTATTTATTTTATTGATCCCTTTATGATTCTGTAGTTAAGGGACTTTCTGACAAGAAAATAATATGCGAATATTTGGATTGTTTTAATCAAGGAAATCAAAAATGAATTATTTATCATAAATACATGTATGCACTTATTTATAGTAAAGAGGATAGCTGTCCTCGATAACACTAGTAATAATTTTCAACACGCAATAATTATATAATTTGATTAAGTTAAAATACAAACCGTCGTCACAAAAATAACGGTTTCAATTAATATTTTTAATGGCCAAACGATGAATAGATTATCCATGGCATGAATACTTTGGATCAAACAGTAGTCAAGGGCAACTTTATTTCATTAATATCATTTTTTCAATAGCCAGATGAGATATAGATCATACATGACATAAATACTGTAGATGCAATAGTAGTTAAGGAAGACTTCATAAATATTTTTTCAATAAAAAATAATCCGCCGAACAACGCACCAAACTTTACCAGTACAGGTAACAAAAACCATTTTTAACACTACATATTTTTATGATATAATCGTTTACCTTTTGATTAACTTATGCATGTACATTTGTTTGTAAATCGACAATACAGTTACACTGTATTACAGTCGCATTCACTTATCGACTACACGGGAACAAAGCTATTTCAATACCTGATTCAAGTATACAACATAAGTATACAATAGTAAACAATGGACAACTGAATTTAAATCTCATAAAGCACTTTATCAGTGTCTACAGCATATTTCATTAACTGACTTACCTACACTGTATTGATAATTACACAATTACACAATTTTATTTTACTGTAAAGGGTTTTTAAACATCTCATGTTTCTATAACGAAGCCAAAAATGGCTAAATAGTTTATTACATATTTTGTCAGTAATTCAAAGACACCTCGGTATTCAGTTATCGTCCCAAAATAAAACAAAATTCGAAAAAATCAAATTGGCAAGGTTGCACAGAGTACAAACCTTACTTAAACTTAAGTTAATGTCCAAAGGGCGGGCAAGGAAAATGTAACCCTATTTTGTGAAATTCACTCCTCGTAAAGTTTTCAATCTAGAGCATAGGAACTTTTTTGATGTTTCTATATATCAAAGATATACATCCCACTTTTTTAATATAATGTTTTACATTTCATGATAATTTTTGGGTTCTAATTCTAATTTACCAAATATTGTTCCGAAAATTCTATAAAAGACTAAAAAAGCTCAAGATTTTTTCAGTCTTTGTCAGTATTTTCGGATATTGACAGTTAAATACCTAAAATCAGAAATGTTATTATCTGAATGACCATTGACCAATTTTATATATATATTTTTGACAAGGTTTTCACATTTGTGTAGTCGGTTTTTTTCGCTACAAATATTTATATTAAAGTAGAAACTGACTAAATAATACCATAGTAACTTCAAGCCTTTTAAAATGATGATATCTATAAAGACGGATTGTCAAGTATAAAGCCTTTTATTGAACCTAAAATGATCATACAATCGTATACATATGATCAGTTGAGTTGTGTGTCCTGAAAAATTCAAATAAAGTTTCAATTTTTCATTTATATGATAATTTAAAATTTTTTAACGATTCAGTAAGTTTAAGATTTTAACGCGAAATTCAGATCAACTTTAAATTCTGTTTAAAATTAAACTCCGTGTGAGTTAACGCCTTTTAATCTTCAGGAGTTGTAACATATGATATGACTGTTTTTTCACTTCCCCAGGTGAACGGTCCTGTATAACGTAATTTTATGCTTATCAATGCGTACACTTATCTTTTTACAAATCTCATTTTGTTTATATCGCTCTCTTGTCATGTTAAATAACATATTTTTTGTTAGAGCAATATATACCCAATATTTACTGTTATCCTTTGTTGAAAG
Organism: Tegillarca granosa; assembly: GCA_029721355.1. Lineage (NCBI taxonomy): Eukaryota > Metazoa > Mollusca > Bivalvia > Arcoida > Arcidae > Tegillarca > Tegillarca granosa. The sequence continues at coordinate 15,851 of JARBDR010000116.1, forward strand.
TTAATGTAGGAAAGTTATATTTATAAATAAGCCTGTTTTTATCTTCAGTGTAACAAAAAAGTGGAAATTGACAGAATTATGTGAAAATGTCAACAAAAACCAGGGTAAGAATATTTTATTTTGTTTCTTTTTATTATTCACCAATCGTCATATTATTACAGACTACATTTGGAAAAAAAGTTTTTTGTGTTTTGACCAAGAGTAAAGTGGAATGGAGTAAGGATGTTTTACGCCCATTTCACACACAATTCATACACACCGAAGCTATGCGTTGTGAATAATAGAGAAAACCGGAGTACCCGCAAAAAAAAAAAAAAAAAACGGTCAAACTTCTCGCATTATTTATTGATTGATTTAATGGGGTTTTACGTCCCAGTCAAGAATATTTCACTTATATCGAAACGTCACCAACTATAGGTGAAGTGGCAGAAATTTTTACCTTTACAGTGCGCTTAGAGTAATGTGTAGGGAGGATTCTTTAACGTGCCACGCCTGTCGTAACACAGGACATCGGTTTTTGAGGTCTCATCCGAAAAACCTCGTGACTTTCATTTTTAATGCCGAGTGTTTGGCGAAAAACACTCACTTCCAATTTTCCAAGTCTTGATCAGACTTGGTCGGGGTTCTCTCATATAGGAAATGTCTGAGTGAAATCCCCACTTTGAAAAAAGATGTGCGTTAAATCGAACTTTAAATATATAGATATTCTATTTCAGTATGATGTCTCATACCTCATTTCTTATATTAAAAAGTCTTCTTCCTCAAACAGTGTACTTATTAAATTGTAATTTGCTATAATTAGTATCTTGTGTATTAGATTATGGTTATTCAGCAATATCCGTAATATGCCATTTGTCAATTAACTTCCTTCAGGTGAACACGTTATTACGTCATTCGTTTAAATAGAACGGAGATTATGTGCGTGATAATTGCCATTGAGCCAATACAATCATTAATACGAAACAAACAAAACCAGATCTGTAAACAAGTTTAATACATTTTCTGTCAGTAACTTACTATTAATTTGTTTATATAAAATAAAGTATTATATATATATATATATATATATATATATATATATATATATATATATATATATATATATATATAATATGTACATTTAAACTTACATCTTCACGCTTCTCTATGAAAAAATAAAGTATTCAAAAAGAGCACATTACAACTCGTATTTTTGGACTTCTTTAGTTTAGCTTCCATAAATTTTTATGAAAAAAGTATTAAAAATTAGCACATAGACATGTTAGTGCAATACAGTCTGTATCTGACACACTTGCCAAGCTTCCCTGAAATTTTTATTAAAAAGGTATTCAGAAAATAACAAATGAAAATATTAACAGTCTGCATTGTATCTGCGAACCTATTTCTCCTCCCACATTAATGTAATCCAAGAATTTAATCCTGTTCTTGTCTTCAGTTTTGGGTGGCATTGATAAACCAGTGATTTAATTATGTTTTTATCCGTTCCTCTTTTCATATTTCTTCAATTCGTTGTTTGGTTTGGTTTTTAATTGAAATGACCGCACGTTCTCTCCTACAATTATTGAATTAGTCATAATTTTGTGGGTTAGTTCGTCTGCAAGTTAAAGCTTTTTCACCAAACCTCGTTTTTTTCCCTTAGCCCAAGTTTAATCTAATAAGAAATCATCTAATTTAATTTTTCCTTCTATAGAGTGTCTTATTGTAAAATTAATATTGAATGAACCCAGAATGTATTCCCAAGGTACTTAAAAAACATTTTCGGTACTGTATGTTTATTGTTGTCGAAACTAGACCTTGATTCTGTCTGCTCAAAATTAGTCAACTGAAGAACCATTTCCCTATATGTCTGAAATTTATCAGAAATTCCAATGCTTTAATATAGCACATTCAATATATTCATTCATTCTGTCATGTACTTATCAAAAGCTGCATATGACAGCTTTTACGTTTTAAGTCACGATTTTCAGGCCAAATGTTGTTGGTTCTTGGTTCTGTACCTTAAAAAAAAAAAAAAAAAATTAAAAAGTTTGCTGTTTGCAAGCACACACACAAAAAAACCAAATTAGTAAGACATGGTTTCTCACGATTCTACAAAAAAAATAAACAATAAAAATTTTTTTCTAAAAAATTTAAAAAAAAAACAGAAAGAAAGAAAGAAAATAATGATAAAAATTCTAAAAATCCGTTGTATCGCATATTACTTTTATAATCTCCATTAATCCATGCGTCATAAATTTTTGAATATCTTGGGATTGGTCACCAAAACTTTGTAATTAAAAGTTATAACGCGAGTACTTAAGCATTATTGTAAGCCATCAATCAAACTATTTAATTCAAATCTGTCATATATATCCTTAGTCAAATAACCGTACATGTCGGAAAGACATTTTGATTTTTTACGTCTCTTTGTATAATTGGTATTACAGATTGCGTAATAAATCGATTTTGACAAGTGTTTAATGAATATTTGATTTTTAATTTGATTTTTTGATTTATTTTAAAGCATTCGGTAAGTGCATGTCATGAATTTAAGAATTTATTTTGATTTGGATAAATCTTCGAAGATTACATAACGTGATCTTGAACATTTTTTTAGCGTCTGACGTTTTAAGTGAACCACTTCGTCCTTGCTTTAGGTTAAGTAACAAACTGCGCTTAAAGATAAGTGTTAAACTCTGCATGGCATTTAATTTTGTTATATAAACATTCAGATACCTTTTAAATTCCTTTTTTGACAAATGAAATTTAAATGCTTTCAACTTTTCCATAAATAAAATATGATATTTAACGTTTCTATATGTGTCTAATAAATCAAATTATATCTCTGTGATTGAAAGTATTGTGCTTCTTTTAAATTGTACTATTTCATTCATCTGCATGAAAAAAGTTTTAAAATTATCATTATTATTATTATTATTATTCCATATTATAAATCCAGAACAAAAGTGTTCAGGTTGGGTATATTTTATAAAAATATAAATATTATAAAATATACCCAACCTGAACACTTTTGTTCTGGATTTATAATATGGAATAATAATAATAATAATAATTTTAAAACTTTTTATGCAGATGTTTAGGGGGCATGGCTTGTAAAGTACTAGTTACTGCATGTGTAAAGAGATTACTACTTGTAAAAAATGGATTGGTTCGTGCGAGTCGTCAAAAAGAACCAAAACCACACCACCAGATAACATTTTGCCACTAAATGCCGTACCCGTACAACAAAAAGATTTGTTATTAGTTGTTCAAATGCGAGTTTATCAAAACTTCTTTTCTGATTCCATTGGTTTGTCGTTTCGTGTTCCATTGACTTTAGCCAAGTGTGTGGGTTTTTTCAGCTACAAATACACATGTATCCAAGTTTTAATTTACCGATGCGCCTAAGTCAAAACAAGACAAATGACACCAAAGCATAGTTAGGATACTATTTTTAAAATTCTTTAATTAATTAATATTTTTATAAAGCATTAAAATCAAATTATTGATTTTAAAAACCAAATGTATATATATTTTTTTATTTTTAAATGACAGAATGCTCAAGAACAAAAACAAGAGGTCTTACTCTAGCGCACTGAAATTTAATAGAAAAACATCGGTTGCATTGAAGAAGTAATAAAATTGCCCATAACGACATTAACCATATTTGCAAAAATTTGTAACAAATGTAGATGTATCGTTCTTTCGAGATTATTACCTTACAGTATAAATCTGCATGTCAAAATTTCCTTTTTGTAATAGTAACAATAACACTGGACTGAATGCGGTTGCTTTTAGGTTAAAGCTAAACGTATTTTTGTAAAAATAATTGCGTAAGATCAAGGTTCAAATGATATATAGAAAAAAATGAATCAAACAGACAATCTATCCACGTCACCCCACCCCCCGCTCTTATATTGGTATGATATTTTTACAAAATTTATTCTTAGTTTGTTTTGTTTTGCTTTGTTTTTTTTAGGTTATTACACCTCCTACCTCCATTAACCGTGCCAGATCCCGTATTTCACGCTCGAGTAAATTGGGGTCAGCTTCTCTTCTTGAAAGAGTCAAAAGTATTAACGCAGATTCAGAAGAGGAGGCTCTTTTCTTGACACAGTTTTCACGCCAATCAACGTGTTTTGACAAAGACTTACTGAATGAATCACATAATTACTCTTTATCGGATGAAGAAAAAGGTAAGTTGGTAATGATAGGGAGATATAGAAAATTGCAAGTGAAAGTTTAAATATGTTTTAGCCATAGAAACTAAAAAACAGCAAAAAACAGAAAACAAAAACAAAAAAGTTAAGACCACTAGTTGTAATGTTTCAAGCTTTGAACAGACAATGGTTATGTTAACAAAAGTCTTTGAACGGTTTCCAGTAGTACTGACAGATCAAAGTTATTTTACAGCTTACAGCCTTGGATCAAACTTTCAACACTGTAATGCAAGCATCTGATCTCTGTTGTTAATTACTGGTACTGAAGAATGAAGTTAGTTGTATTTTTCCCTAGTTGTTCAAATCCTTTAATTCGCCTTTCGTTTCCAAAATTTTACAATGGATTGTCATTTCGTGTGTGATAAGTAAATGACAAATAAAAATGCTAATTTTAGGGTCTGAATCAGCTGAAAGATTTCCAAAGGAAAGAATGCTATCTAATCCTGGAGCTTACAGTTTTTATTTTTTTTTAAATTATAGCTGCTGTATTATTTTAGATTCGACTGTAAGTCCAGTGTTGATGCCAATGTATTCTACTATATGTTTGACCTATGAATTTCTAGTTATTGTTTAAAAGTTATTGCCTGGTGTATATCTGTTGGATTGCGAGTTGTTGTCCCCCGCTTTCACCGAAGGGGAGATTAAGATGAGTTTGTTCGTCTGTCCGTTATTCCGTCCGTCACGTTTGGTTTCCGTGTAATAACCTCAGTTACAATTAAAAAGGTTTTTAATGAAACTTGGCACAGAGGTAGCTTATGACAAGAGCTCGCTTTGGATTGATTTTCGGGTCAGTAGGCCAAAGGTCAAGGTCACTGTGACTATAAATAGAAAATCGGTATCCGGTTATTTAAAAGTTAACCGTTCAAGTTTTTTAATGAAAATTGGCACAGAGGTAGCGTATAACAAGAGCTCGCCTTGAATTGATTTTTGGGTCTCTAGACCAAAGGTCAAGGTGACTGTGACTATAAGTAGAAAATCGGTTTCTGGACATTTAGAGGTTAACCGTTCAAGATTTTTAATGAAACTTGGCACAGAGGTAGATTATGACAAGAGCTCGTTTGGGATTGATTTTTTGGTCACTAGGTCAAAAGTCAAGGTTACTGTGATTATAAATAGAAAATCGGTTTCTGGTCATTTAAATGTTAACTGTTCAAGATTTTTTAATGAAACTTGACACAGAGGTAGCTTATAACAAGAGCTCGCCTTGAATTGATTTTTGGGTCACTAGGCCAAAGGTCAAGGTCAGTGTGACTATAAATAAAAAATCGGTTTCTGGTCTTTTAAAGGTTAACCGTTCAAATTTTTTTAATGAAACTTGGCACAGAGGTAGCTTATGACAAAAGCTCGCTTGGGTTTGATTTTTGGGTCACTAGGCTAAAGGTCAAGATCACTGTGACTATAAATACAAAATCGGTTTCCGGTCATTCAAAAGTTTATCGTTCAAGATACCTTGAAAGGTCGCTTGGGTTTGATTTTTGGGTCACTAGGCTAAAGGTCAAGATCACTGTGACTATAAATACAAAATCGGTTTCCGGTCATTCAAAAGTTTATCGTTCAAGATACCTTGAAAGGTCGCTTGGGTTTGATTTTTGGGTCACTAGGCTAAAGGTCAAGATCACTGTGACTATAAATACAAAATCGGTTTCCGGTCATTCAAAAGTTTATCGTTCAAGATTTTTGCCCCCCCCCCCCCCCCCCCCCCCCCCCCCCGCTTTCACCGAAAGGGAGACAAACAAACTATATACCATAGTCCCAAATTCCCCCTTTGCATTTTATGCTAGGACTGTCAATATTTTCCCCTTATATATCATTACAATTACAGAAGTCTATTTCATGTGAAAGCAGGGGACATAAATTCTATGAATTTGCTTGTTGGTTTATAGATAAAGCCCGTTGATATGACTTGTAGATTACTACGTATTGGGGCAGTTTTCAACATATACATTTGGTCGTTTGGTTTGTTTACTTGTTAATGTTTCAGTGTGGACGCCCACCTATTCAGCTGTTGGTATGACTTGTGAATTACTAGTCTTTAGTTCAGTGTTGATGCCCAACTATTCTACCATAGTCTTGTTGAGAACTAGTGAGTAATTCTGTACCTATTTCTCTCATCGAAAGTATCTATCAAAGAGTTATTTTTCTCTCGATTTATTCATAAAAGTTTATTCATATATTTCAATTTTGATCTTTTCCTGGATTTTTATATTTTTGCCTGTCGATGAATTATCATTAAGTGTTTTGAATTATTTTGTTTGCTTTTTCTGTCTCTATAAATGGTATTATGTTTTTCTTGTGCTTTTTGTAAAATTTTGTTTGTATAAAATGCTATATTCCCTTGCTTTGCCCTGCCCTTGTGAACTTAGCTACAAGTTTTACAATGATGTTTAGTTTAAAATTCAACATAAATATTGCATGATAAAATAAAATCCCTCTCTGACCTCATGCAATGATAAAAACAGATGAATTCCGATAAAAAAGTCATAAAAAAGTGTAGCTTTAACATACACACATACCCACATACACACAGTGTGTGTACTATATGTATGCCTTACTTGCAATTAGATTTCAATACAGACAGAAAATAAGCTTGGGTATTTTTCTAAAGATATACATTGAATTTTTTATCATGAATTTAAAAGCAGAAAGTCTGTGTTGATGTCGGATTATAAAAAAACAGAGAACCTAATCAATTTAAGATCAAACGCATTACTGATGTGAATAATCCTTCGTGGGATTAGTTATGTAATATATGCATTTTAATACCGGTAAAATTGCTGGCAATGTTTACACTTGCTCAGTTGAAAAGCTATTATTACTCTAACTTTCACTAACGTGTTTCAACTTTTTTTTTGAAGGAAGCTGTGTTGCTAGGATCGAAGTTTAATCTAAAGATAATTCATTCCAGTTTAATCTACCATTATTAGATTATTGAGTTTTTTGCGCATAACTACATATTCATACGCGAATTAAAGTTTTTTCTTTATTTTATTCTTCTTCTTATTTATTTATTTATTTGTTTATTTATTTATTTATTTATTTATTTGTTTGTTTATTTATTTATTTATTTATTCTTTTTTATAATTTCATTTTATTTATTTATTTATTTTATTTATTTATTTTTTTTTTTTTTTTGAAAAATGTTTTCTTCTGTCTAGATAGAAGTAAAGAAGTCTCGACAAAGCATAAATATCAGTACGTTTTAAAGCGTTTCATTGTCGTGATTTTAAGTCAGTAGTACAGTGTTAGCAAACTATAACAGTAATGTATCGTACTCGTTTGAACCGTCAGATACCACCAAATGATAAAATGAATCATGTTAGATTTCTGATTATGGCAAAATTGCCATGTGCTGATTTTCATTAGAATTTTAAAAAAACAGCACATAGCAAAAAATCAACAAAATCTCTGCTTTTCCTTCTTTCTTTCTTTCTTTTCTTTCTTTCTTTTCTTTTTTTTATAATCAAAAGTTTTGACTTTTTCAGTCAATCTAGTGGTAAACATTATTTTTTATTTTGCTACAATGAGAGTATTTCAAAATAGGGAAGAACATGAATTAATTTATATAAAAACCTATACATTTTTCTACATAACACATTCTAATAACACTCTGGTTTCGTTTTAGCGAACTTCTTCTAGGAATCCGGTAAGAAACAAGGTCAAAATAAAATAAAAAGAAAGCTGTTTGCAAATAAACTCTATTAAATTGATTGTTAACTGCAAAATAATAACAGTAGTTTACAAACTGATAATGATATAATTTTACGCGAAAGCAATTAAGTAGCCATCTTCAAGCTGATAAGCTTTAATCATTTATACAACATTAATCATTAACCAATCAAATACGTCTATAACATTTGTTTGAGAGTACATGTACTGTTCTGTAAATTAAAAAAAAAATACTTTTAAAAATTTTTCTTTAAAATAGAAGCCTTTGTGAACGAATGGTCTAAAATGCTAACGAATCTTAGTGCCTCTCCTTCATCGCTTAGGTTTGAACCCCATTCGGGCAAATCCAAGTGTGGTTAAAGTTGTCGGTTCGATTGCGTGATTTCCCTTACTATTCCAGAGTTGAAAAGCACACTATAAGTGATATGGATTTGACGTAAAACACAATTGCATCACATCACTCTAGTCTTTCCCAAAAATTAAACTGCTCTTAATTACTCTGTAATTGTCACAAAAATGTCTAAGACATAATTTATAATTTAAAATTAGCTGTACAAAGTTTATAAGATTATCATTTACAACTGTTTTACGACCAGAAAAAAAAAATTTTGTTTTTAAACTTCTATTCTAATGTTGATCATTATTATAAGTTGCAAGAGTGTTTGATATAGAAATATATATATATATTTTTTTATTTTTATGGTTTTCGAATTGTATCATTTTATAAAAATTCAAAGGTAGCGCATGCAAGTTTCATATACATCTACATTTCCAAAGGTCACGATTTTACCAATTTTTTTCTTAAATTATTGTTTTGATGTATGTAGAGGAATAAAACCAGTTAAGATTGTAAAATGTACCTGCTTGTTTACTAGTTGTATATAGAGTTTACAACAATACATATACATGTATATACAAATGCATTGGTAATTAACAATGATATATGGTACATTTACTGTGACGGTTGACTTGTATCAAAAAAAGACATGGAATGTCTATGCTTTTGAAGTAAAAAAAAATTTTTTTTATCTTTACTATTAGCATATTATTTTTAGAATTAAACAAATGAGTAAAAGAAAGCTAAAAGTGATATTATACGCTCCGAACCTCTGAATAAATACATAGTTATAACTGATATTTTTGAATAAAAAATCGAAAGTCATCAGGCAATTAAAAAAAATAAAGCGAAGAATAGACTGTAAATTTAAAATGGCCATACACTACTAACTATTACAAAAACAAAAAGACTAAAACATGTATGACAAGAAACTCATAAATAATGACCAATAATTTATTATTTATGTCATGAGCTTATATTGAATTTCTATTAAAATAATGCATTTAAAATCGGTACATTACAATAGTCGTGTTGAGCTGATTTTGAATGCAATATTTCAATAAACTTCAAAATCAGCACATGACATTTATACGAGACTCCGTTAGCGAGTGTGAGGAATCTTGCTCTAGGATTTTTTTATCAAAATTCCCGAACCTATCCATTTAATGCTTGCTGGGAAGGTGAAACTAGAAGGTTGTCCATAGTCAAAGAAAAGTGAGACTAGCACAATTAAACTTCACGAACCTCACCATTCAATGCAAGCAGTTGGGCCTAGAAGCTAAACTAAACATCACGAAACCAGAAGGTTGACCATAGTCAGCGAATTAGAAAAAAGTAAAATTAGGACAATTAAATAGCACAATTAAACTTCAAGAACCCCACCACTAAATGCAAGCAATTGGGCCTAGAAGCTAAACCAGACTTCACGAAACCCCGTCAGTGAATACGTCCGTAGAAAAAAAAATTGGTGGTGTCGTTGAATGGAGTTCTTACTGTATGTCACGCGTCTCTGATCTCAGGGGGTTTGTCATAATTCTATAACTTATCTCTTATTTTATAAAAAAAGCCATAAAATACTTCTAAAAATGAAATACGATCCGCTAATATTGAATGTCTCATCTTTTATAGAAATTCTAAATTGCACATGACATATCTATACAAAGCCTACAAGCAAGTGTATTAAGCCTTCATCTAATGCTATAATTTCCGTAAAAATATACAATATGACTTGGGAGAATGCACTAAAAGTAGTTGACAAGAAAATTCCATTAACAGCATCAGAGAAAACACTATAAATTTCAATGTTTACTCTCTATATGTAAAAGTAATAACATTTTGTAACATCAAATTCTTATGTTAATTGTTTTATGTCCCATTTGAATTGTGGATGCTGTGTAATAATTCACATTGATTTTTTTTCATTCCGTTTCTGTACTTTTATTAAGATATGGTTGTTTCACAAAAAGGTAAAACTTGTAAGGCTTAACATTGCAAGCATAATATTATCATGCTTAAAATTGTTTGCCATGTACAAAATAGAAAACTTAACTATTATGTTATACAACATCTTAAGTCTTTACCAAAGTACTTTAAGCACGGACTCGATTTTTATCTAGAGACATTGTTTTTTTATTATTTAAAAGCTTGTATTTAACAGAAACTGTATTACAGGTATCATTACTAGTGTTGGTATACGTAGTTGTTCTTAATGAAAAAAATTCTAAGACCTGATCCTTGAACTTGTCCGAAGTCGGAACCAAATCTTAATTCGAGAAATCTACACAACTTTGAACAAAGTTAAAATGAATTTACTAGATTGAGTTGTTTGTTGTATTTTCTATGTTGGTGTTATATTGGACTTGCTTAATTGATGAACATTTCCAGTAAAATCCTAGTTACTTTTCTCAGGTTGTTTTAGCTGTTTTGCTTGTCTATCCCTAACTTAACTATTTCTTACTGGTTTTCAAAAACAAGAAGGCATTAATTAATAATTTATTTCTTTATTTATTTTATTTTATTTCATTTTATTTTACTTTACCTTATTTTAATTATTTTTTATTTTATTTTATTTTATTTTATTTTATTTTCTTTTTTTTTGCGCAATAACTTTCAAATGAAAATTACATGTATTTGAAAAATTGATTTATAATTTAATACTTTTTTATTCAGCTTGAATATTAAGTTACTTTTTTTTAAAAAAGTATCATATTCAATATTTTTAAATATCATAAAATAAGATAGATGATAGGATTAAATATCAATTCAAATATTTAAAAATATGATTATGGTCGGCAAATTTTAATAAAGGAATGTTTTAAAATTTATTTTAAAGACGTTTTGATTTGAAAAATTGAAAAAAATGAAAATAAACCCCGATCGAATAAAGTTTGTTGTTGTGAAAATATTGCTCCAACGTAACCTTATAAAAACTGAATGATTTAAACACGAGTATTAAAGAATCGATGAAAATAACGGAAAAGCATTTGGATTTGACGACCTTGTTTAATGTAATTGATTATGTTGTTGAACGTGTTAAATCTATATACACAAGACGTAATAGCTAAACACTCAAAGTGAAAGGTTCTGTCGATCTGTAGCTGGTATATAGTTAGTAGAACTGGCAGTTTTTAAATTGCATTCAAACGAGACAAGTTAAAAGGTTTTTTAGTATTGAAGACATTTTACAAATTTATTTCAATTTTTGGAAGTTAAAATCGGGAGAGCTCGCTTTGTGTTTCCAGAATTTGTGACAAAATTTATTATTTGTGATTTTCTAAATATCTCAATTAATATGCAAAACAGCATAAGCTAAAATTTGTCTGATTTGAAAGTAATTGCTTTGAACGTTTTCTGGTTTGATGGTGTTTTGTGATGTGGGATTTATATCTATTTAATGCCTAAGCCAAGCTTTGGAAAAGGATTAACATTTATTTATGATAAAACGTTAAATCTGATTTGATTGTTACATTTACCGACAAGGTCTGATATTTAAATTAAAAGCCGACAACATTTAATACCTAGTGTCGAGGTTAAATATATGATAAAAACATCACTTTATCTCAAATAAAAAAACGTCTATGTCAATTATAGCTATGATACTTCAGTTTTTAATTTTGTCCTCGATGCTATTTGAATAAACTGCGTTCAATTTATTCTTTAAAAAATAATTACAAACATGACAATACCGTATTGTGTTTAGTGCAATTTTATACAGAACAATCTTCTAAGTTAATTGAAATTCGGAAATAAACTGCTAACTCGGATTTATTGTACTATTGTTCAGTGATACACAATACTTCACAAAGTAATTAATATTGATAGAACGGAGTTTATTACAAGGTGAACAAAACGTATATAATACTAGGTTAATGCTTAATGAAACAGTGAATTTTCATATCTATGTGTTAAATATGGACCCAGATCAACTAGCAGCTCATCCTCCGGCTCTTAGCCGTGCTAATTTTTCAAGGGAAGAAACTGGATTATCTCTAGGTAAAGAAAAATAGTGTGTGTGTGTGTGTGTGTGTGTGTGTGTGTGTGTGTGTGTGTTATCTTGGAAATGTGGTTATACATATTGGATATCTGTATTTTTTATATGAAGTATACTCGAATTTAGAGTTTGACTTATTCGTAATTATTATTTTTACCTTGATATTTTTACAAATTGGGTACATAAATCAACCCGATATTTGATAGAAAATTTTTCTGTAAATCTACCTTACCTTTTTGCAAAACAAATTGTTAACTGGAAATTCATATGAAGTTACTTTAGACTTTGGAATACTTACTCAACTCAATTTGCCTTCAATAAAAGTGAGATTCACGAGAATGGACTCCTTTTGACTAAGCTTAAAATAAAAGAGCCCTAAAAAAGGGTTCAGGAAAAAATGATTTTACGTTCCACGAAAAAATATCTACCAACACCGTATTTGTGGCTTAAAATGCCCTTTACTACAAATGATAGCTCAAAATGCCTGTTACTTCAAGAGATAGTCTGCCTCTTACACTGCAGTTGAAATGGTTTTTGAAACTGAAAAAAAGTCTTTAATGTTTTCTGGACATCAACGTATCATAAATCCATGCAAGAAGAAACCATTTAATAATAATCATTACCCTCTCATATGTTGTATGCAGCTACAGTCGACTGTAACAAGTGCAGCGGATAATATCTTAGTAGTGACAAAGAAGATAAGTGTCATAAAGCATTGTTTGAATTTTATGGTTAAATACATTAAAAATGCTTTATGACATAAGTAATAAAATACCCTTATATTGTCATGTGCAGAATTTTCAATTTTTATCAAAATTAATATTCAAAATTCTGCACATAACAAGTCTTACGGTAAAACTTTTAAAGATTTTACACATCACATAATTGCCATAAATGCGTGACATCATAATTAATAAACCTGCTACTTACAATTTCAGACAGCGGTGTTTCGATATAAGTGAAATTATCTTGACTGTGAACAAAATCTCACTAAATGCACTCAAAATAGAACTGTACCCTTTTTGTTCCAATTAAATTTTCACTTCTTTATCATGCTTAAAATATAATAAAATTTAATGAGAGTGATTGTGGAAAAATGTTTCCGAAACAAGCTAGTGTTAGCGTACATGCTTCAGCCAAGCATTTAGTTGCTAACAGGGTCTGCTACTTCACTGATTTCACTATATATATAAATACCCTTACATCGAATTTTTAATATGTGAAATTACTTTAAAATATTCAAATTTGATTTTACGTATGTTTAATAAATCGGAGAAATGCGGTCCATTAGGACACAATACTGTGTTTAATGTCAAGAAACTTTGAAAAATATATTGATAATGTTTAAAATATAAATAAAAATATTTGAAATAGTATTAACTATTCTTTTTGAAGTATTGCCGTTACAAAAAGAAGACTTCCATATTTGTATGCGTTAAAACTCAAAACGTGTTTAAATGAAATTTCAACGGGCTAGTTAAACAAGGTCAAACAATATTTATTTTTAGTTTTAATTTATTTTTAGCTCACGGTCTTGAGCATTAATTAACAAATATGTATAAAGTGTCGTTGTCAAGTTTTTTACAGTTTCCAATAAAATTCAATGTTTGTTTAAATCATACAATGTGACAACCCTGTCTGATACCGTCATCAAACATCTTTTATACACGTAAGTAGCAGGGTTTAAGCCAATGGAAAAGGAACCCATATAGAGCTGTCTACTTTATATACATTAAGTTGCTACTTGAAAACATCAAGCTGTTAAGTGTGAAAAGAACGATTTTAAATACATAAAATATGAAGTTAAAAAATTTTAAAAAAATCAATACTATATTTGAAGTTTATGCTTATGAAATTTTTTAATCCGATGAAGCAAATATTGAAAAGCTTTTTTTCTTTTTTAGGTTTAAACTGAGATGTAGGTTAATTGACACTGCTTACCTAAATATAGATTTATTTATCCGCGATCAAATTCAACTAATTTCATTTATCTTATTGCACTTGTTTCCACTGCAAAAGTACCGTAAATTTTAAGATCAAATTTGCATACACTCTGCCATCACAATTGTCAAAATAAATATATTTACAGCATTATGGAACCAAATTGAGGTCATCGATAAACTTTAAACTTTTTTATCATTAATGCACTAATTTTGAAAACATAGAGAGTTTAACTCCGGTATCAATTCAGTTTTTGTAAACTAATCCAATATTCTATAAATATAAAACTTGCAAATGATTGAAGATTTTAAAAGTTTTAATAATAAAAGGATTTTAGTTTAAAAAGTTTAAATGTCTTGAACCGCTTACAATCTTTTTGTAAAATTTAAAGACTTTGAACTAGATATGGTCAATATTAATTAAGACTATGACAAAATATTTCAAAAGTAATGATGGTTATATATGATAATTTGAATAATAGTGTTTTGTCAATATTTTTTTCATTGATATCGAGGCGGTCAATTCCGGGATGGTTGAGGAAACCTGAGTGACCGGTAAAAAACACCAACCTATATATAGCAAGCGAACTTACAAACTTTCTCCGGTAGGATTCGACCGAGTGGGATTCGAAGCAAGGCGATTAAAGGCAATGTGATTCTAAAAGCGCGATTAAGACTACTTGGAAAACGAGACACCCCCACAACACGACAACAGGATATTTTAATTAGTTGTAGAAAAAAAATGTCAAAGCGTCTTGTTGAAGATTTTGTCACGACGGACTGGACAAACATTGATTCAAGCTGAGATTTGGAAAACAAGTCTATTTTTCAGATCACCTCTATCTGAAATTTAACCATATGAAATCAAGAATTTACTGTACTTATACATAATTGGTAATTCTATAATATATTACAGAGCCTGTAGATAAGAGATTAGAACCACAAGATGTTAGAAGACGTCTTTACTTACGGGAATGTCAGAAATGTAAAGTGGTGCCAGTCAGTGCCTACATGAGACACCCAATGAAAAACTCGTTAGTCATGCGCCATTATAATATAGGACCACAAGGCGCTAAAGCTTTATCTGCACCACTAATGGTTTGTATTAATGTATAAGTATTTATATTAGTGTGCATAATATTTGGCGCTTCAAAGGGTCTCAAACATTTAGCGTGTATTAATATTGACACTCATTGTTTCCCTATAGACAGGTGAGATAAAAATAAGGTTTGGTGTATTGATATTGGCGGAAATTTATTTAACACCAAAAGCGCCATAATTAATACAGAGCCAAAATAAATATTTATACAGTATAAGTATTTTATATGATTCAGATGATTATTAATATTGATAAAATACATGTATTAAGATTCGAAAATTTAAACATTTAACATATGTTACAAAGGACCGGCACAATTTCATTCAGCGCAGATGCGAGTCTTTACCAGAAAATCGCACGAAAAAAGAATAGAAAGTTACGTTGTAAACACTCATTAAAAGTTAATTACTGTTTAAGGTTCGTCCTACATGTTCAAATTTCCTCTTTACAACTCTTTTTTTGTACTGGAGAGGTTCGTCTGGCCAAAATTTAAAAAACACATAATTTGTTACTTATATTTCAACTTTTAACTATCACAACACTCTAATAAAAACCTTAATGTTTTAAGTTTGGAGCAGTGGGACGTGTGTGTGTGTGTGTGTGTGTGTGTCAACATAAACATATGTATTCAGTAATAATGTACCCGTGCGTTATCAGATGAATTGCGAGGTTAATCAATTAGTTTCAGCAAAAATACCTAGAAGGCTCGTTTTAATGCTAATGTGTATGTCCACAAACTTTATTTGGTAGCTTACTGTTAAATATTAATGTTTGCGTTTGCGTGTTATTATGATAATTTGACTAAAAAGAAAATATAATTTGCTGGATGATTTTTAGACTTTTTTATTTCCCCTCTAATAAACTTGGTAAACTTTAGTGGCTGAGTGGTATAAAACACGCTCCTACGGATCACAGTGCCGTTCATCACCTAAATAAGAATTCCGTTATGGTAGATATTAGCGTGAAAAGTTTGTCAGTTTGCTTGATGAAGGTAGAAGGATTACATTTACATTCCTTAACAGAAGTTGAGGACTAACATGGATTGAGTCTGTCTGATCAATCGAGATTAGTTGAATTCATGTGACGAGTCTTCAAATTAGTTGAGTTTTTATCAGTTTCAACTGCAATCCCAGAACAGAGCACCTCGATATTTATGCAAGAATTTTTAATTGGGCGTTTGTTAACCATTTTGTCAATGAAATCGAATCCGAATCGAAATAACTTATAACTTTAAAATTTCTAGCCTGTAGATGTCAATTAAGATGTCCCACATCTTTACCATTATTATTATGATATTAAACCAGCATTTTTATTATACTGAACAGGTGGAACAATCTGTTACCTACGTTGATTTGACAGGTAATGACATAGGTGCTATTGGTCTGAAGTTCTTATTCGACGCTTTTGGAGACAACAGTACAGTTACATATTTGGTATGTTTATTTTAGATTTTACAGAAACAAAAACAGTGCGTACCTTTCACTAATTAATTAATATGATAAGCTTAATAAAGATTGCTTGATCACAATTGATAAAATTTAGAACATTAACATGCAATGTTTTTTTTTAAATATTTAAAAAGTCACCATTGTTTTAGATATCAGTTTATTGGGATGTAAAGAAGAGGATAAATGCAGCATGTGTAACAACATGTTTTTGTATTAAAATTATATATATATATATCGGTGTGTGTGTGTGTGTGTGTGTGTGTTGATTTTGAATTTCTATTAAATCAATGCATTCAAAATCAGCACATTACTTAAATGATTTTGAATGCATTATTTAAATAGAAATTACAAATCAGCACATGACACACATACACATATATATATATATATATATATATATATATATATATATATATATATATATATATATATATATATATATATATATATATATATATATATATCTGAAACTTAAAGCATATACTAAGCAACAAACGGCAAAGCCAAAACAACACAAAACATGTAAATAGCAGAAGCATTCAAACAATAATTGACAAGAAAGGACTAAAATCTGACTTAACTAATCCAAATTTAGCTATCTTTCTGGAGTTAAAAATAAACATTTTTTGACTCATCTAAAGACGTTATGTAATCAGCTTGAAGTGATCTTCTAAGTGACACTTTAAATTCTAGAATATCTTAACAATTAACAGTTTTTTTAGGATTTCAAGTTTTTAAAAAATCTAAGTGAAGGAAGGATTGTTAAACGGAGACCAGTATTTAAATTTTGTCTTTTCTCGATTTATTCTTTATTTAACTCATTTTTCTTGCCTTCGTTATTTACCATTTAACAAAGTTTTGTCATTGATTAAAAGTCCATTTGTAAGAATTGTCTAAGTTAGAATTGTATAATGATTTTAGAATGTATCGAGCAATAGTCTTAGAACAGAAGGAGCAGAAATAGTGACGTCATATCTAGTTCGGCAGGGTGTTCTAGAATCCTTGTGCTTGTCAGGTGAGTACGCCAGCTCAGTATTGACATAAAGAGAGATTGATTACAAAATTACACAATAGTTAATTGTCCTCTAAATATCGTTGAATATCGCAATCATTTCAGAGGGTAAAAAGAAAACTGGAAATACAAATTACAGTATTATTCTTACTATTTGATCACTCGTGCAATTTTATTATGTCTTGTGAACAGTATGACTTCAAAAAGTAAAGATTTTATTTAGATATATGACTCAATTTAATCGATCAATTTCTTCAGAAAAAAAAAACACACTAGTCAACACCAATTCAGTAAAACAAAAAAATATGAAACTACCATTGATCATTGATCATAAAGCTTACGACTTAGACACTGGATAAAATGACCAAAAATATCTAGGTTTGAATTAAAAGATGAAGTCGACTGTAATGATTTAAAAAACCAAATTAATCAAACAACGATATTCCTTGTAGAAAATGAACTATAATACTTGGTCATTTCTCTTATAGATAATGGTTTTAATGATTCAGATGGAGTCATTTTATCCAGAATTATCAAGGTAAAGTATTTATTCTAAATAATTGAAGCTCGTATATCAACTAATTTCTGACTAGGATTATCATTTTAATGTTTTAAAATCAATTCATTTAAAAATTAATAAGTGAAACATGTAATTACAATTATAATTTGCTACGTAACGATAAATAAAATGTTGGACAACATTTTATTACATTCTCCCAATTATTTATCATTCAACTTCTTTTGTTTACATGAGTCTTACGATCTATTGTGGCTCTATGCAAAATTGATATTTTAATTGATGAAATTAAATTTGTTGTTTTAACCTTTTCCAGGAGAATAAAAGTCTTAAGAAATTGGTATTGTCAAAAAACGAATTCGGTGAGGCGGCAGGAATAGCATTCGGAAAAGCAATAGGTGAGTAATAACTTTCAATTTTTCATTCATAAAATACATTTAAAAATGGTTTATGGCACATGTAAGGCACATTTTACATTGCTTGCCCCAATTTCAAGTCTAACTTATTAGTCTTATTTATAATTTAATTTTTCTTGTTATTTTGTTTGTCTTATTGTTTTTATTAGTTTTCTATTTATATGCAGAAAAAAAGTGCGGTTCTATGTTGCTAAAGAGCATGTTGCTAAAACATGGTAATAGCTTAGGCACCAAGTTTTGGTTCTTAGAGTTGTTTTCTGCAAATAATTATATGCTTCATAGATTTCTCTTGTACGCCACTATTTCGAAAGCCTTGTTTTTATCTTTACAGGATATTCTTTAGAACATTTTTAACTACGTATTCTATTTTGAAATCTCAGGTATAAATGATCGACTGGACACATTAGATCTTAGTTGTAATCACATCAGACGTAAAGGGGCAGCATGTATAGCGGCAGGGATTAAGGTATACAATACATATTTAAATATAAATCACATTATGGAGGACATCTGACTATTATGATTTTTTATACCGGGATAATTAAAATGTGTATTTACATGTATTCCTATATGTATACACTTTTACTGTTGTCGCTGTTAACATTTTGCTTTGTTTTGTTTCTGTTTTCTTCACTTATTTGATCAGATCACGTCATTACGAATTTGCTCGACACATCAACCTAGCAAATTGCGACAACATGTCCTCATTAGTTAAGACCAACAGCTGCTTCAAAATAAATACAATAAAATTTGAAATGAAATTTTTGGTAATTGCTAAAAAATAAAATGTTAACATTTTCTTCATATTTGATTCTAGCTTCATATTTTCTATGCATTTTAAGATATAATCTAAATTCTTTTGACTAGGAAAACGTTGGACTTAAGCGAATAGATTTAAGTTTCAATGGTTTTGGTTCAGAAGGCATGCTTACATTAGCAATAGCCATAAAAGACAACAGTACACTGACGGAACTAGATCTATCACATAACCGAATAAAGGATCAAGATGCAGAGATATTTGCTAATCAACTAGGAAAGAATGATACTTTAAAGACCTTGAAGGTATCTTTACTGCCATTTTTTCTATATAGATACTTTTTTTTATAGTTTTTGAAGTTTGACTTTCTGACGGTACCTAAATTTTATGTTGCAACATAATCTACATTTGAATGATACAGTCAAAAATAAAAGCAGAAACATTTTATCACTTCTGAAATATTTTAATACCACTAATTTAGTAAGACAAGGTACTTCAGAAAAGAAAATATCGTTAGGTCTGTGTATATGTTTTTTTCTTCTTTTTTTTTCTTTCTTTTTTTTTGGCATCAGGTTTCTTTGCTATTTTAACTTTTATTTATATTTAGTTTGACGACATTGATATTAACTCATTGTAAATTTTTGCATCTCTAAAATTTTTCATTGGGTATGAAATGCAATCTTACCATTCATAAGGACGACTGTAGAAACTCTTCGCATTTTCAATGAACGTTTAATTGATTTCTTATGATTGTTGACTTAGTCAACTTTAAACAACAACAAAGTGTGTTAGTAATATTGATTGTTACTGAAATTAACGTTACTTCAGAAATCAATAGAAACATGAAGCATAATAACTGTAATTGTATAACAACAATTCTGTTTTCTTTTCTTTGATAAATATTATATTTATTATACATGTATATTGATAAATCAGCAGCATTTTCTTTGCTTCTTTGTGGCCCAGTATTCATCTGATGAAATATAGAAATATAGCTATCCTTTGTTTAGGCCGTTTTTTTAAATATCTTATTTCTTTTCTTTTTTTATTTTTACTTGTTTAGGAGGGGATATTCATTATTCGTTGATAATCAATCGCTATCTTTTGTGTTTAAGTATTCATTTGCTAAAGTATAGGAATTGATCAATAATCCCTATGGTTTGTCACTCTACGGTTTTGGTGGAAATTTTTTAATTTTTTAATTTTTTAAATTTTTTACATGAGGGGTTATCAATTCTTTGCTTACTATATATAATTTTCCTCTTTTTTTAGTTGGGTGACAATTTACTCACGTCAAAAGGTTCTTTAAAGATTATAAAAGCCATTAATGCTCCCAATTCTGCGAGTACATTGGAGACTTTAGACTTAAAGGTAAGATCACAGTAATCTCTAGGGGTAAGAGATGTAATCATTAGCAATCACAATTAAAACTATACTACTTAAAACATGGTTGAAAAATAAACAAATATCAGAACGATATATATTTTCCTCCAGTAACCTTATATATTTTCCCTAAAAAGTCTAATATCTCACATGTAATCAAAGTACAAGTTTATTTTAAATATATAAAAAAACTAATCTGTAGAATTATTATTTTTACATACATCGTGTGGGTAATTATTGAATATTTTTACCTATAATCCACCTAAATATTTTTCTTTCAAATAACTACATCGTTCCAAACAAACTGTGTTGTAAAATACCTGGAAATTAGATGTTTGTAAAAGCACAATGTCTAGATTTGCAGAAAATGATAAACAATGAACAACAAAATATCGATTATGTTCCGTTTGATATTGGAATCCACATGGTCATCAAACGTTATGATATTGCTGATTCCAATTGCATGAGTATATAACCGAGCAACATATATTGTTATTCTACAGAAGCTGATTTCTACATAAAACCATGCCAAAAATATTTTTGACCAAAGTGCTACTGTTGTTACAAAGGTTTTTTGGCATTTAAATAGCTCTTTCTCTGCGAGTCTGCCTAAAGCTAATGGACATTAAACTAGACATATACATATTGTCTTTACACACATCCTTAAGTCAGGAAGAAAGTTGTGATGCTGTACAATTCATAGCATAAACTGTCCACCTTTGCTTGCTTTGTTTCTTTGATTATATGAATCAAAATTTTTGCAGAACCTCGGCAAATCTTAAGAGAAGACTGTCGCTAATTCAACAGATAAAGATATTACGTTCTGTCTCTAAATAGTCCCAAATTGAGGAATATGTAAATGCCATCTATCCTATTGAGCTTGAAATAAAAGATACACTGTATCTTTATGTTCGTCTTCATATTTGAACTTATACCTCAATTATGACTCAAAAGTGTACATCTGAAGCAAAACGACAAGCGAGATATGAACTATTTTCAACTTTTCGTTTCTTTGCAGTAATTTTAATGCTTCTTTTGCGTATGGTGTATAAGTTTCACGTTAATACGGTACGGTAGAGCTTGTTCCCAACCACGGGGACTTTCTGAAACGAAGCAAGCTGCTTACAATTAAATTGTTGACTCAAGGATATTGCAAGCCTAGGCTAATTAAGGCCCTTAAAAAGTTTTACGGCCGTCATCAAAATGTTGTTCATTAGCACGATGGCACAGTTTTTAAACTTATACTTGATATATTTAACTTCCCGAAATCCCATTTTCTTTTCATTCTCAAATTTGATTTTGCATTTGACGGGTGTAGCTAGCTAGACGGGATGTGCTTACCCTTCCAGAAGACTAAGCCTTTCTTCCTTGATGGAAGTTCACATGTATAACTGATTTGGCCAGTTTTCAAGAATTAATTTTTTAGGGGTTAAGGGGTGAGGGGGTTGTAACTGTATGTTTCTTTTTTATTAATACAACTTCTCATACGTTATCCCTCGGCTTGTCCGGTTTTTCTAAAGATTTCAAATTCCAAGAGAGATAACACAATCAAATAATTATGAACAAGGTTGTGTTATTGTAATGGAAATTGAATAAGCAATATTTAATGTAAATGTACTTTTAATACTATGAGAAATAATGGGGAGTATATTGACTACATTTTATATTACACAAGTATTTATTTTACGCATTTGCCAATTGTTTAGTACAGTCAAGTGCATTTGCGCCCTTTATTCAAACAATTTATTACTTATAAATTATATATTTTATTAAATCGAAGATACCTTACATCCATCT
Organism: Tegillarca granosa; assembly: GCA_029721355.1. Taxonomy (NCBI): domain Eukaryota; kingdom Metazoa; phylum Mollusca; class Bivalvia; order Arcoida; family Arcidae; genus Tegillarca; species Tegillarca granosa. Next base: position 38,413 of record JARBDR010000116.1, read on the forward strand.
TTATATAATAAGTATGATAAAAACCATACTAATGATTAGATGAACTTATATAATCTTAAATCATAACGGCTTTAATTTTACAATAACTGAAAAAAGCTAGAAGAAATTAATGGCGTGTCTACCCTTAAGCAGCATGGCGGTGGTACTTACTACCTCCCTTTCCATGTAATGTTGAACTAAATTAATTGATGTTTCTCGATTGTATTTGCAATTTTTTAAACTTTATAAAATTTTCAACAATTTGCACGTGACGTGCCAATTTTTAAACATTTATTTATTGAACATGAATTCACTTAAAATATATTTTAACTTTACTGTATATCTTTTAACTTCATATTAAATGAAATAATATAATAAAATTATTGTTTTCTTAATTTTATGGATAATATAAACATGTGGAGTTTGGTTGTTGCTTTATTGCTTGGTGAAATAAGTCTTTTTCATTCTTAATGTGCTTTTTTGCAACACTGACTGTATCATAAGTAAGACAGCTGAGAAACATCTAATAATACAACAACCGTTGATATTAACTCTTGTGGCCTCTGATTTTGGGATTGTTATATTTAGTGGTCCCAATCTTTATCGTTCTTGTTTTGCGCTGTTTCTAACATTTACTGATATTTTGTCTGTGTCTTTGGTTGTGTTGGCTGTTGTTTTACGTTCCGAAATTATTTTTTTTTTAAGTTTGTGTCTGCATTATAAACAATATAAAAAACATACGTACACAACACGGGGATTGCAATAGCAATCATAGTACCCTCGGCTTTTTTCGACAAACGATCCTACTCATTTTAATCCAGCGACCTTTTTTAATATAAGGTGTTTAATAGAAACGTATATATGCTATTTTATTATTGTTTGTCACTTACAAAGTATCATTCCGTATTTCAGACAACAGCAGTAAGTTTGGACTTTATAGAAGAATTACAAGACTTGAAAATAAAGAAAGACATTAATGTTATTCATGGAAAAATTATAGAAGCTTATGAACCAGATGACGAAGGAAACAGGAAACAAGTGATCAAAAGTAAAAAATTACCAAAAACAAGCAAAAAACCGGAAACAGACAAAAAAGTCATAGAAAAGGCTAAAACAGATATAGATCCAAAAAGTATAAAAACTGAAAATATATACCAGGTGGAGATAACTCATGATATAAACGGAAATAGAGCAGACGATGTTGATGTAGATCATGATGACTCGTTTGATAAGGATGATGAGCTAGAGAAAGAAGTAGAAATTGTATTTGGAAATAAAGAACAGAATTACGATGGCGATATCGAAAGTGAAAGTGGCAACAATGAAATAAACAATGTTTCTAATGACAAAAATGGCATCAATGAAAATGTGACAGATGAAAAGTCATAAGATGGATGAAGCATATTCTTTCTTCGTTGCCGTTAACGTTTGTTCATAACCATACGGGTCCCATCCTGTTAATGCAATCATAAATTAATTTTTTTAACGCTGCACATGTGCAAAGATTCATGCTTTCGTGTACAAAAATTGAATAATTAGCTTTTAATTGCAATTGAATGAATTTGTGCGAAATCCCCCCCTTTTTTTAAAAAAAAAAAATATTTCAAAGTCTGTTTTTGCTTGAATATCATTTCACTGGTGAGGGTTAATTTATATATTCAAACCGCATGATTACTCCTTTCGTTAATTCAATTACAGTATTGTAACTAAATATCAAATGCTTGTTAGTACAGAAATACATTTTAAGTTGCAATCTTAATGCATGTAAAAAATAACAAAGATTTTAAATTTGACTTCTTCCTTGTTCATTTCAGCTTAATCATTTACATGTATGTTGGGGTTTGCATGTTGCGTTTTCGTTCTTTTTTATTGCTGTTTAAGGGGCAACAAAAGTTTTGCTCTCTATGTTTTAAATAATGAAAAGTCATATCCAAACATATCACAACAAATAAATAAACATTTTTATTCTTCACAAAAATTGAACCTATGTAATATCTTTGACTAAGTCCGGCTTGTGACTAGGCGGTAAAATGTCCACTGAATCAAATGACAATATCACTGAAAAATAAACCCGTTATCCTTGCGTTCTTTTGTCATCTTTAGTCGAAATAGATAAAACCCTAAAAATGAAGAAAAGAAAGGTGACGAATAAAACTATCTTTACAAAGTGTAAGTTACATAAGTTTGCTTCATTATTCGTTTGTTTACCCTTTGTCTGAAAGATTGGTTAAACCATAATTTTTTAAATAAAAATAAAAAACGCATTAAGCTTTAAAAAAGCTTTTTCATATAAGGATGATACCATCAATAACTTGTACTTTTACAATACTCTATTCTATGACAACCAATTTATAAGGGTTAAATTATGATTTATCGACACCTGAAAATGTGACAAGCATTTTAAGTTTTCTTAACTTGTCACCTTCATTTAATTAAAGCTTGTCGAAGTTTGCTTGGTCCCCCCCCCCCACTATCCAAGAACTAACCGCATCGATATCAGTGGAAAAATCCAGAATGGGACGTAAAACGCTTTTTATCCAGTCCATTTTATTGGAGATGTTCATAAGTCGGTCTAAACAGTCTGAATTGTTGAAAAATTACCGAAACACTTGCTTGTTTTAACATTATAGATAAGTCGATTGGTGTTTTTAAATGAAATTATAAACAAGTGGTTGTACTTACGTTGAAACAACCAGAGCTAGAAACATCAGTGCGGCCATAACTAGAAAAACCAATCCCGAGAAATAACTTTCTGTGTGTTTATATATCTGTGTGTAAACAGCAGTTGTCACCAAATGGCAAGAAAGTTCAACAAATGCAATACTTGCAAATACAGCACCTATGTAATAAATATAACCATATTAGATACATAGTACTAATAATATCGAGAATTTTTTTTTTAAATGGAATAAAAATTATTTGTTTTGTTGGTTATAAAGAATTCTAAGTCCAAATCTTTGACTTGTTTAATTTTGTGCCAAAGACAGGAGATGCGTTTATTTTATTTGGCACAAATTTTATCTATGAGGTATCGACTTTGGTAATCGTTTAACTCACTGGTTTTAAACAGAAGAAAAGAGCATTCAATCCTAAAACTTAAAATAAGTGATAATGATAATGTAATAATGCATTATTTTTAAATGAATTTCACGATAAAATTTAAAAAATGCATTAGGATACTCATAATCCATTACAAATTTTTGTTGCTGTAGATGAAGTGTGACAATGACGTACGTTATGACGTATAAGTCAGAATATTTTTGCACCATCTGGACACCTATTTGTGTACTTATAATTATTTTAAAAGATCTTGCACTGTTGTTCTTTGTTTTCACTTTTGTCTTATCTGTAATTGATTACCTTGTTCTTCAACAGAAACTAATCTCGACATGACGGATCTGGTCATAGGTATTACAGTGACAGCTAGGGTTCCGATTCCAACATCTGGAAAAAAATATAATAGAATAAAAAAAAATATACCAGTCTACAAACCCAAAAGCAAAAAAAGAAATGAAAACTGGCAAATTAAGTTATCAATTTTTCACTAAAGAAGGAAGACCGAATGCCCCAAAAGAATAAGCGCCTCCTATTTAGCTAGCTACATCCGCCATATGTAAAATTAAAAAATGAAAGGAACATTGAACCATGGGATGTCAATTATATCCAAGATAAATTTTGTATACACCGACACAATACTTATTAACAATATTGAGATTATTGCCATAATTCTTTTAGGGCCTCGATAAGCCTAGACTTGCAATATACCAGAGTGTAAGCAGTATTTATCAGCATTCAGTAAATCGAATATATTAATAAATCAATGTAAAATATATCATCACTTTCAAATGAAGGAAGAAAAGTATTAGTGGTTTACGCTTTATTCAAATATTAAACTTTCAAGGAAGTTATCAATTTTTTAAAGAGTGCAGTACATTTAATTCGAAAAAACCCCCCTATTTTCAGTAAGCAAACTTCCTCACAGTGTATCACGTGACCGATACCTCTTAACGTTTGTGCGGAATGAAATGGATAATGATTACGTCAAATATTCCCGAAAAAACGTCGTTATAACTGGAAACGTCACTTTATACAATCCCAATGCCAATAGAAATAAATGTCCCGCACAAACGCTATGAGGTATCACGTGGTACACTGGGATTTGAACCTAGGCAGAGTGATCCGCATGTCGGTGCTTAAGCTTATGAATTAAGTTTCATGACAAAAAAATTATTTGTAATCACATTAGCATACATATTCGTTTTAATTGTTTACCAACCAATTTTGTTAGTTTGCGCGTAAAATGCACATAACAGTACCAATAAGGATCAACTTAACAAAGTTCAATCGATACAAAAAGATTGAAAACATTGTAAACATGAGCTACGTTACAAACGAAGTAGAACATCATATCAGCATACAAATATGTCGTTAAACAGCAAGTACAAATAAATAAATAAATAAATAGAATTAAAATAAAACTTTTAAAAGTTTTAAGCCAGTGAAAAATGCTGTAATTCTGTCTTCTCGTCTGCAAAAGTTAAGAAGTTTATTTTTCTGAAATCTTTGCTAAATTTTCACCAGTCTCAAATGAGGGTCTAAATAGACACAAATGATGGTGGCTAAATAAAATCGAGTACATGTATACTCACATAAGTAAACAATCCAGTCATGACCTGCAAAAGCATACACAATAAAAGCCACAGTTCCAGCCATACAACCGATGAATATAATGCTCATATCTTGGATGTATTTAAGCAATATCCTAACTGTTATGACGCTTACAACCCAGTTAGTGATATTTTCGACTGACGTAAATATCTGAACATGAAGTTCGGACCAACACAGAGGTCGATTTAACTGAAATAACGTCTCAACGCGGATTTTTCCGAGAACTGACATGGCTGTTAACACAATAATTATCTGACACAATATCAAATTTCTTCTTCTTTTCCTGTCGTCTGCTTTAAAATAAAAACTGAAACAACGAATGAGTGCATTTTTAAAGTTTATTTCCGTATCTTGGCGATCCTTTGTTTCTGGGATGAAAATAACCGTTATTGCTATGTTGAAGAGACAAATTAAAGTTGAAGCAACCATTGGTATCAGAAACCCCGTATATTGTATCCAAAATCCCGACGCAAATGAAGTTATTCCGGCCGTGATGGAAACAATAGCTTCTACAAAAGCTAATCGCAATGCCCTGTGTTTTCCAGGATTCGTAATATCAGCAATAATTCCATAAACTGCCAACAGAGACGAACTTGTGTATCCCGTTAAACCTTGCAAAAAGTGTCCAATGTATAATATGTAAATCGGAGCGTCTGTGTATATCACTATGACATAAATTATTTCCCGCGTTAAAAGTCCTAGAAATGCAATTAAAAGTGAGACTTTGCGTCCGTACTTATCAGATATTGAACCAAGGTAAAGAATGGATAATAAGGCTGGTAGAACGCTAAGTAATGACAAATACATAAACTGATCGGCTGCATCTTTCTGGATTTGGTCCAAAATTGAACTACTGTGTTGACTGACATTTTTCACACCCGCTCTGTCCTTTTTTAACAAAGTTTGTAACATTATACTTCTCTGCCACTTTGCTATAAATGTAAAATGTGCTTACAGGAACGGAAATGACATACGTTATGACGTATAAAATGGTAAGGAATTCCACCGGAATCCATCGTCTGCTTCTTTGGGTGCTGTGTTGTATTTCTCACTGCTATTTATTTGTTGGTGATGAATGTCGAGTTTGGGTAAAATCGGGTTGTTTCCGAATCTTCCATTCTAAAAAATTTCGAAAAAAGGAAAAAAGTTCATTTTTTTAAATCCCTTTTCGTGATCAATAAATATACATTAAAACAAGCCCCCTTTTTCGTGATAGTTTTTTCACTACGTAGGACACTTCAGGACACTTGACACTTGTAAACTCTTGATCATGTATTTCGTGTATATTTTTCGCTATCTTATTTAACAATTAAGTGTCTTATTCCCTAATTGTAATTTACATTACCTGAGAATTATGTATACATATAAATGCAAATATCACAAAAAAGTAAACATATACAAAGACAGGAATATCTATTATAATACAGATACAGAAAATTGTCTCTCTCATGGTGGACATTCATTTGTATCCCCTTAACATACGGCATTTTTAGGAAAGTTAAATATGGCTTAATTCCGTAAATTTAATGATTTTACATTCAAAATTAAAATTTTAGTGGAAGATACAAATAAAAGTCTTTCCTCTCTAATTAATTATTTGATTTACTTACATAAAAGTTGATAGCAGATGACAAAACCAGATATTATTATAATACACATGAAAACAATATATATTCTAACAGTGCATGTGACTGAGTCATGGTTTGATTTCAACACCTAGTGATACAAGGTAAAATGGGGGAATCCCCGTAAGTTAATCTTGCATGCTTAGCATGTTTATAAAATTTGAATTTTCACAA